>VZRF01010153.1:517804-578853 GCA_013396875.1 Vireo altiloquus
AGAGGAGAGGAGAGGAGAGGAGCATTTGGACAATGCTCTCAGGCACAAGATATGATTGCTGGGGCATCCTGCACAGGGTCGGGAGTTGGATTTTGCTCATAATATTCTCTGATTCGTGATTCTGTAATAAAATAATTAACAGCAATTACATAAGTTTATGTGAAAGCAGTTTGGTTTGCTAAAAAAGGCAAAGAAGAACAGTTTTTCACAAGAACTACAAAGTCAAAACTGTTTATGTTCATTGCACCTGGGGAAAAAATCAAAAACTTCAGCACCTGAATCAATGATGAGCTCATTTCTTTCATCAAAACACTTAACTTCCCTACCAGTCTGACCTCATTCACCAACACCTTCCTTTTTTGTACAACCTTAAGGAGATTCAGCAAAGAGCTCTGACTTGATGGTTCTTGATGCTGACCTTTTCACAGACTGGCAGAGCGGTGGAGAAGCAATTAGTTAGAATTTGTTGCACAGAGTAACACAATGTTATTAAATAAAACTGAGCCATAGCAAGTACCACACAGCAGTCACAGTGTATGTTCTGCTTTGCCAGGGACTGGGCAAGGGAATATGACCAAGGAGTAGGACAAAACTAATTAATTGAGGCAACAAGGATCAACAGTGAAAAGTAGGGTGATGTGGATTCATCCGTGGGGAATCACATTGCCCAGTCCTAGCAAATCACAAGTAGTGATTGCCACAGTGTTCAGCACCCGGCTCTAGATGTAAAAATAACCAACCCACGCTCGAGGTTTCTGCCTATGTCTACTCAATATCATGTAGTAGCACCTTAAACCCCCAAGCTGGTTCTGAGTTTGCATGATGATTCCTACGTACAGTGCTATTTCTGTGTTTTCTTAATTTAAAGAAAAATGCAGCATCAAGAACTCAATTCCCTTCTCACTTTCCTGACAAACATTCCCCAGACACTCTCTAGCTTCATCTTCTCTCTAGACTCATGAATACTGAATTCCTTCCTGAAGCCTGTGACCCCTCGAGAGGTGTAGGCGTGACATGATCCTCAACCAACCCAGAATGGTAATGCCTGCAGTCACAAGCAGCTGCAGATCTTCAAGCATCGGAGATTTTCTGATCAAGATTTCAGAAATTCAGGCTCAAATATTTCAACAATTATGTTGGGGGTCATTGTGACTATTTCAAACAAGAGACATGAAAATATTGCCCTTCAGCCCAAATAAAATCACATTTTTCAAGGCTGAAGTCTAAAATTACTTATTTCCCATCCACAAAATGGAAACACAATTATTAGTGGCATTTCACAGCACTAGTGTCTGCCACACTTCTTTCTAAATAAGATGATTCACTGTATTATTGTTATAATTAATACAGAAAATATAGGTAAAAATAATAAGTTACAAGAGTTAAAATACATTGTTACTTATCTTTCAAAGAAGAGATACATCTAGTATCAAAGTCTGTACTAATATTGAATACAGTTATACCAATCTTTTTGAAAATCGTTTGAGGAGGAGGATGCTGAATCACACTGATTGTGTCACAGCCACTTGCCCACGGGAGTTTTGTCAAGAAATACAGTTCATTATTACTAAAATGTGACTCAGAACAAAGAACATTCTGTAGCAGAACGAATATTTCAAAGGATCTTTTATGGAATTATCCCAACAGGGCTGCAAGATACCTGGAGAAATTACTTAGTCTGCTACCTATGCCAAAGTCAGCTGTATTGTAGTGTTGCCATGATTATCTGAGTGGCTTGGAAACCTGCAGTAATTAAATTTGTTACTTAATTTTTATTTAAATAATACAACCCAACTGTTTTTCAATCACCACACATTAAAAAATCTGAGCTTCTATAACGAAAATATTTTGCACAAAAATTTTATACTTCTCCAATTCCACTATATATCCTTTAACAGAAACCATTATACTGCTGTTGCAGACAATGAGGAAGCTTATATTGTCTGCAGTGTGAAAAATTTGATGCTACCTGAGTGCCTTAAAAAGTTAATGTAGCGTTGAATAAATGCAGAATTAATCAGTAGCACATTTTAAAAACACTCCAAATACTGTTCACATCTTGTTCTGTTAGTAGGAAACTAGCTCGTTGTTCAGTTTCATGACAATTCCATTATTCACTGGGAAATATAATTATGTCTTGTTATGAAAAATAAGAGATTGTATGCACAATTTTCTCTTAAAAAAAAAAAAAAAAAGAAATTAAGCAAAGTGGAGGGTGCCCCTTGACAGAAGCATTTACATGTACAAGATTTCACCTGATGTTCCAGCCATGGACCTTCTGTGAGCGAATATGTGACCATGGGGCTAAGTGCACATATCCAGTTGTAAACAGATTACAGAGTCTAAGCAAGCTGTATTCCTGACATAAGATATTTGAGAGCTCAAAAACCTGAGATGCACATATTTGTACCATCTGCCTGGGTGCACGTTCTCAACAATAGCAGAAAGGATGGAACTTTACTAAGCATGTGTGTCCCTCCTGTAGACTAAAATTGTATTAAATGTTTAAACTCACTCCATTTGTGCAGTTTGATGCTGCACCCTGCCAACTGTTATATTTCTGTTTATCATTTTTAGTTTCCCTACACACACTTCTTTTCATTCAAAGGATTATTTAATGAGCAGTATCTATTAAAAACTAATGTGGTGGAGTTTTGCAGTAATGAGATATTTCTTGCCCACAGTTATTACTCTTCCTGAATCATTTGGCTATTGTTAGATTTTGTTTCCGCTTCGTTTGGTTCTAATGTTCTGCCACTGATTAATTCGAGGCCAGGAGTTCCAGCAAGCAAAAAGCAAAAGCACACGAGAAATAAAGAGATCTTCCCTGAATAGAGAAGTATTCTGTAAAAAAAAAAGCAAACACTTATAAATAAGCTATTTCACCCATTGCCTCTTATGTGACTTTCTTTCATTTCACAACGAACTGAACCAACTCATTATGCTGATGTTGTGATAAATAATATGGCTGCCAATAAAATCCACAGATTTAATCATGTTCAATATATCACTAAGTTGAAAGTAACAAAGAGGATGATGCTTCTGCTGGCTGTTGGCTTCTGATGCTTCTGCTTGACGTAGAACTTAGATACCAGTACTGGATGAAGACGAGAGGACAGATGCTGTACATGGCAAACTGAAAGACAAATATCTGCTCTGAGACTGACATTTGAGAATTCACACTCCAAGAAAGAAGGTACTTGCAGAGGCAACTCATCACATCTTTCATCCATGACAAAGTCAAGGAAGTCTAGATAATAAACTCAGTGTCAATATTTACCTTTTAAATCACTGATATTAGGTCACATGAGCCAAAGCCTTTAATACTTTCAAAATGAAAAAACGAAGCTAAAGTAGCAATTGCATTATGCTAAGTGAGACCCTTATAGCTGTATCAGGAAAGAAAAGAAAGAGCAGAAGGGAATAGAAGGAAATTCTAGTCTCATTTATAATATTGATGTAATTTCTTTAATGTATAGGTAAATCTTGCTGTCAGACTTCATCAAATATATATACATACTTCAATTTCTACAGCTTACCCAAGTAGAGAATCTGTCCTAGGTGTTCCATTTCACTAAGTTTGGAGCACCACTAGCTTCACCTCAGGAAAGAATCACAAATCAACAATATTAAACTGCAGCAAAATGTTTGAAACAGTATCTAGAAATGTATTAAGCAGCAAGGATTGTTTGCACTTTGCTGGAGAAGTGTAGCATGTGCTGTTTAAAATGACTATAAAAAAAGTACTTCGTGACATTCCCATGGATCAGAGAATAAAAGGTATAAAAAAAATAATAGAATTTGTAGTATTCAAATAGCAGCAAAATGGAACCTGAATCATGAAATGAGGCTCTATGAGAAAAAATGTCAAAAAAAGAAATTAGATAGGCTGAAATCAACCACTGCCTTCTTCATTTCTGGACATATGATCATTTTAATAGACTGGTTTACCCTGTGACAAAGCATTATACCTTCTGTTTTGATGCAAAGTGTGTGTGGGGCCATTTTGTGTGATGTATTTGCAGGTTACTAAGTATATATAGCAAATCCGTAGGCTGACTTGATACCATCCACACTGGTGTCATTCATCATTAGACAGATGGTATGAATTCACATTGACATGTCTTGTGATACTAATTTTTTTTTTCACTCTACAAAAGACTGTTTGCAACTGTCCCCAGCTCTATTACACTGGTAGTAATCAGAAGCATATTCTGTAATCTCTAATTCTTAATGCAAAATTAGCAGAGTAGTTGTCCGGACACAGACATCCAAAAGACCTGGATTTCCTGCCCGCTGTTGGGGAGCAGGTATTTTGGTTTATAAAAGCATGTGTGGTAAGCTGAGTTTGTTTCTTTTGCTACAAGTACTTAAAGTTTGTGAACAACATGCTCTGTGCTTTAGAGATTACAAAAGCAGATGATTTGAACGGGGAATGGTAACCAAATTGTTTCTATCTGAGACAGATTTAGTGCATTTCCCACTTGTTCAGAGAATGAATATTCCAATTTGCTAAGCTGGCAAAACATCTGTCTACTTTTCTGCAGGTCCAGAATAACATTTTTACTGTATCAAAGTTCATGAGGACACACAGAGCACATTCAGGTCCCCATCAAGGAACTCTTGCATCTGGCAGTTGTTTGTCAGGTGTAGCAGCTGCTAAATGCAAATATTATGGACAAGAACAAAGCAGGCATACTGTTGCTATTGTAATGCCTAATTATTCATATGACAAGTGCTTTACACTGTAATTTCATTTTATTAGTAGATTTCATTTGGCTTCTGTTAAACAATTGTTAGACAGAATGTCAGGGTTTCTGCTTACATTAGTGAATTGGGTGCATTGTTTGTTCAATTTGTATAATGAAGGCATTAAATGAATGAGGACATGAAGACCTGTGTCTAGGCCATGCACACAAATGCACAAGGATATAGGGGGATATATGGGAACTTTCTGCTATCCTTTTTGAAAGGGTAAGCAGAATGCCTTTATTTCCAAAATCTTTAGGGAAAAATGCTCTACTTTGCATTTGGAAATGCAATCAGTTACTCTCCTGAACTTGCAAATCACAGCCATTTCAACAGTTCATTCATTTCTACTCTTCCCACTGTAGGTTCCATGGGAGTCAAGGCGATGAGCTAAACACTGAAGCAGCAGTACATGAAAAGCTTCTGTCGTTATGTGGTACTTCAATATTTGATTTGTTTATATACTCTGGACAAAGTAAAAGATCAGCTCTTACATGTGTTACATATCTGCGTCATGCAAGGCAAAGACCAGTTTTCCTTCAGGAGAGCCTGGAAAACACTTGTAGCCTACTGCTTATAATAGTAACAATAGTGGTTGGAAATTTTGATCCATGTCAGATAGCTAATAACAAGCAGTATTTTTTATTACTTCTCTTACCTAGCTGGTATAAAAATTCATTGTTTGTAGATCTTTTTTTTTCTAGTCATGTAAGTGGTCATCATAGGATCTGTGTGAGTGTTAGCTGTCTCTCCAGAAGCTCTAGCCTGTAGCTAGAGGATAAAGTTTTTGGTGGACACAAATTTTAGTCTATATTAGGACTGAATTCCTATGCTGAGCTCCAATAAGAACTCTCTTATTTCTTCTCCTGTGTTCTAGTTCAACAGGAAAAAATAATGATTGAAAAATATTTCCATTGGAGCTGCAATTTGAAGAGGAAAGAACAACTTTGTTGTGAAAAAAAATTGTTTTATAAATATGATGCATCAGGAAAAAAAAAATCTTCAATTCAGCAGAGAACAAAAAAAGCATGTTGTAAGATGTAATATCTCAGCCAGACTGTTCCTTCATGAGACGTACTGGCCAAATATTAAAATAGACATTTAAGTTCCACTCACCCGAGTACCATCACCAGTTTGTGGGGCCAGAAGACATGTCCTGCTTGGGGGTAGGATTAAGTACACACTGTGCATGTCTCCACCAATCCACATCAGGCAGGTCCCAGGTAAGAAGATCTGGGTGCCAGAATCTAGCACGGAACACATCTGAGGCTAAACTAAAGGATCGCTAGGCTGTGGAGCAACCATTAAAAAAAAAGACAAAAATGTTATTTTCTGTCTGACGATTCCAGTCACTCTGTCTGAACTACTCTGAGCTTGGATTTACCATCATTTATACTAGAAACTCTAGGTAGGCCTGTGTTGTGAAAGAAAACAATTGAGATGAGAAGATAACAGCAGAGCAAAATATTTGTACACAGTCATTGTAAGTTCTGCTTAAATTTTCTAAATGTGAATATGTCTTCCCATGTTTCTTGGTTAGTTTATGACACCTTTGTTTTAAATCTGACCTTAAATCTCCATCACATGCCCCAGTCCAAATACTAAAGCTTTAGAAGAAGAACCTATCACAGAAAGCACTGATACACCAGGAAGAATATCCCCTCCAGTATCCATACTGCATTTATCATTGTTTCAATGACTAAGGAACAACCAAGAACTTTAAAAAGAGATATACTCTTTGCTTGCAAAGAAAAATGACTAATGACAGTTTTCAAGGCTTGTTTTCAAATGTTGCAAACTGTCCCTCTTCATTGCAAACAAAGATGAAAAAATCAAAGCTTCAGAGAGTCATTTCCATTCTCAGAGCTCCACGTGAAACAGTCTCAGCAGCAGCAGAGATACCTGAACCATGTCCTGAAATTCCTCATACATCTATTTCTCTTACCTCCCACTAGAGATATAGGGCATCTTTCTGTGTTTGGCCTGTTGGAAAATATAAATAAGACAAGTATAAAGAATAAAAGGACCTGGCCTTCAGCTATATTGGAAAGAACCAACACTGGTGAAATTCAGTTTAGTGCTGCCCTTTTTCATGTGATTCATAACCACTTACTAGTGCCACAAGTGTGCTTTCCAGGTTATCCAAGTTTATGGATAGCATCTCTGGGTAATATCACCTAAATAAAACTTCAAATTCTATCAAACTTCTGTCGTTTTTTGACTCCTAAGTACATACATATATCAGACACAAAATCCTTATAGCTCTTATTATAAGGTAGGTATGTTAGGCCTACATGTTGCTTTCAATATTTTGGACAAACATCAAGTAGATCATTGAATGCTGCATTGTTAAATTTTGAAGGTGGTGGTCTTCCCCACACACACTGTTTTGTTCTGTTAAACAGCTTCTAAGTCCTATTGCTGAGCTCTAAACTTCATTATTGAGTAGCCTTGTTTAAACATATCTCCCAAATGTTCTTTGGAGTCAGGAAAAGTTTAATTATATAGTTTTAATGGAATTATTCAGAGATTCTTATAGAGAAATGAAGAGGACTTATAAGTACTGTGAGTAGGCTTATGTTTTCTTAAATTTTACTCTTAGGTTATAGAAATGTATTTTAGATTGGTTTATATCCAACCAGATTTTTTGGATGGGCAAAATTATTTTGGGGCTCTCACTCTGAGGGAATCAATGCTAAAAACATGTAAGCAGCCCCTTTTTTGGTGAGATTTATTCTTCTGTGGCAGTTACTGCTTGCAGAGTTATGACTCAATCAACCACTTACCAGCTCGGATGCAGCAGGCGTGTGCACCTTGGCTGGAGGATCCACAGATTCTCTCTTTTCCTATTTCTTTCTCCCTCTCCCTCTCTACCTCACATTCACCATTAAATTAAAATCCGTACCATTGACTTTGGTATATGGTCTCATTTGCACCTTAATTTGGGCATCTCTCTAATAATTTTAATAACCGAATCTTAACAAGACAGAAAATTCTGCGGCTGAGCGTGCAAATGTCTGCCATAACCCTTGATCTGACTTGAAGCACATATGTTGCATGCCTCCCTCAAACACTGCAGTATGTGTTACTTTCCACATTTATTTTTGAGCCAATAACATGACTACAAGTCATCTACAGCTTTCACAGGAGAAAAAAAATATTCAGGGCTTTCTTCCTATCATTTTTTCTCCCCAGAAAAGCACATCATTTTTTTGATAGTAGACAGCAGATACTCTAGCAATAATAATATATAATAATGCAGTTTAGGTCTCATTTCATATCCAGGATTAAAAGTGACAAAAATAAGATAAAGGACTTTCATTTAGTTCCATTGTTACTAGCTGATGTCACCTCTAGTATTCTTGCTTCAGGTTTCTTTCATTCACAACATTCGATAAATCTCTATATGTTTGTTCTCCATGTCTTCAGTTTTCTCAGCTGGGACAAGTAAAAGTTTTTTTTGAAAGTTGGGTTTTTTCCAAATTCTCTTGTCGAATGTAGCATCAGATTAACTCCTGTATAAAGAAGACAATTTCCATACACTCTGATTCCCCATACAGCCATCAGCTGATAAGAAATGTCATCCTATCCCTGAGTTGCTGTGCTGCTTTTAATTTAAGGTGGATATCACTTTTTGTGACAGAAATATTTATGTATATACAAATATATTCAATCCTAGATGGCGTTTCGTACAGCCTTCAGGATATCAGAACCATATCAGCTTTCTCTTGGGTGCCTCTGGGGAGAGTTAGTAGCCACGGCTTCCCAAAGGTGAATCTTTATGACACCTGGGGGCAGAAGAACCATTCACGGACACAGAAGAGGTGAGACTAGTTTGGCTTCTCCACCTGACAGGAAACCATAACAGAGTCTAGAGGCAAACAGAGTAAGATCAGACACCGGGTAGGGCATTAGGGCATTGCTCAGTTTAATGGTTGAGGTAATTGCAGGAGGGAAGAATCATTGAGTCACTTAGGCTCTGTTACCTCAGCAAACAAATGGGGAATCACCTCACTCAGTCTGATTCAGAGAAACCCTTATTGTGAGCAGGGAAACAATGTCAACAAATGCATGTCTGGAGTGACTGATGAAACCACGCTGAAGCTGGGTGAAATCACTGCCTTACACCAAGGGAAATGCAGAGTGTAGTCAGTGCAAATGAGCAGCCTGGGCAGTGATTCACACACTAGCACAGGGATGTCAGGTCCTGTCAGAGCCCTTCTCTGGGTGACGCTGGCACACAGCAGCCCCAGGCAGGTGCAGGGGAACTGGAGAGGCACTGCCAGCTGAGGAGGGAGACCTTCCTTTTCTGTTTGCCAACAGAGAAACAGGTATTTTTTATCTATAGAGGAAGGACAGACTATGTTTTTTTTCTTCTGGCAATGATTGTTTCAAAACCATTGGGAACAAATGATGTAGTGAGATCCAGCTTTTTCCCCACACTTCAGTGCACTGTTGCTACCATAAATCTCGTTATTTATTATTCCAATTTGCGGTCACTTCCCTGGACCACTCATCTGCTATTTAAAAAAAGAGATGCCAAACATTGTCCAAAAGGATTTGCACATACCATAGCACCAGGGAAAAAAATAACATACGAAGCCTTCCCCTTTAGCTACCCTTAATCTCTTTAGAGACTGCTCTTTAGAACAGGGAAACACTGACTCACTGACTGAGTACACAGCACTCTGATATTTGAACACAGTTTAAGAGGTTTCTTTGTACAATATAATGAATCAGATGTCTTCAGTCACATATCCTTTTGTTGTGGCTGTTGTTGTTGTTTTTATTATTGTTACTGCTACTACTATTATTTCAGCCTTACTACATTCCTCAGGAAGCCAAGGGTACCAAGTATAGCCACCATATACCACTCTTATCTTGTTTTCATTTCAGCTTGGATTTTGAGCAATTCAGCTGGGCTAATTCAATTTACAGGCTCATTAAACAGACTGCAAATGAAAAGGAAAGACAGCGGATCACCACAGAAATTCTCAATGTCAGAATGGTGTCAGGAGCTTCTGGTGCAAGATCCATCAGATTTCTTATACCTGCAACCCAAAATAGGATCAAATAGGTGAAAAGAGTGGCAAGAAACTGAAGGAAAATTTTAGGGTTTTTTCCTCCACTGAATACTAAGTTGCATGAGAATTTCTCTATAGGCTTCCTGGTCAAATCTTTACAAAGGATGACTGACTTGCCAAAAGGTTTGTATGCTAAATGTCTTTTTTTTTCTGATTTATCTTAAAGCTGTTTCAAAACGAAATAAATAATTTTTCTCTCTCCAAATCTTTGTCTTTCTAGTTCTACCTTGATTTGTCACTGCTGAGAGACAGTAACAGCATTCAATACTGTTTCCAGAAGGTGTGTCTGAGGGCTGTATCCCCAGCCTGCCTGGACAAGCTTTCTCAATGCAGCCAGCCCTGCAGCATTATTACTGATCACAATGCTATTCCACCTTTTAATTATGAGATTTTTTTCTGTGAGTGTGAGATTTCTTCACTTATAAATGAGTTTCTGGTTAGAATACCTTTTGGAGGGGCTCGTTGTTTTGCATTGAATTGTTTTTGTTTTATTAGTTTCACTGTAACTGTTAAGTTGTTATTTCTTATTTCTTTGCTCCATGGAGCTGAATTATATCAGTTCCCAAAGGATGCAGCCTTCATCTGAACACACATATAAAAATGACTATTTCTTTTGTGATGTGTATTCATCAGAGACGAATTCAAACACATGCCCTCATTTTATTGGGTTTTTACATTTGAAGTAAGTATTCTCAAAGGCACAATCTCAAACCAAATCTTTGATGAGGTTTTGTGGCAGTCCCAATTCTAAGCTCAGCAGAAACTCAAACTGCCTCATCAGCCCCCATCAATGATGTTGAGCTCAGGATATTGACTGAGCTGCAGCATATTCAGTTTTAAAGTTTAGCCTTAGTCTCCAGTTAACCACACACATCTCAAACAAACGTATTCACAGGCAGTGGCTTTTATGCCTGGCAGTTAAATGCCTGGTGACTAAATGTCACCTCTTTGAATGCAAAAGCTATTTCATTGTCCAGAACTGTCCCTGGAACACTGAGCAGCATGATGATTCCTGATAAAATAGGCACCTGGGATGTCTGACACCACAGTGAATTTCCATAGACACGCTCTGTCACTAGAATGCCTTTTACTGTGGTCTCCAAAGGCATGCATTTATTGGATCCAAAAATCTCCTTTCGCTGGGATTTCAGTTCCAGGCTAAGCAATCTGTGTGATTTATCCTCACAAATCATTCTGTACCTTACATTTTGAGGGACAGTTTCTCATTTTTCTGCAGCAGGCTTTGTTTATTTTCAGCAAAAATAACCCAGATGAAAGCTAAATCACCTGGGCAGGCAAAGACTCCTAAGTGAAGCGTTTTGGTCGTGTATCTTTAGCACAGAGATCAGATTTTTAAGGATGACCCAGTGAGTGACACGAATCTTAGTTATTCAATGAAATTTCCTAAATGTTCAAAAATACTTAGTCAAATCCCCATAAATCTTAAGACTGGGTAAATATTGTACAATTTGAAAATGTGCATATTTCTTTTCTCTTTGATCTTGAACTCACTCATTATTTTCAAACCTTTCCTTGCAACAACACAGAGAACAATCTCATTTTTTCAGAGAATCTAAGATCTCCAGGCAATCCTTTTACTTCAGCAGTTATACAATTGCCCATGACCATGTCCAGACAGGTTTTGAGTAATGACATTTTTCAATCTTCTGCTGAAGATCACCAGTCATTGTGATACAACAAAATTGCAAGGATTGTCAAAACTAGTCCCTTAGGGTGAGCTGCAAGAGGTGCACACAGCACCTTGTGTGTCTCTTGAACCTCTTCCGTATAGTCTGTTGTGTAAGGAGAGGTTGCAAATTATATAGCCATTAACTCACACAGCAAAAGTTACTCTCTTCAGTGAGATCTCAACCCCTGGCATCTGATAATCCATCAGCCACCTGTTTACATGGGTTTCTACTGTCAGTTCTTGCCAGGTCCATATTACCGCAGTGGATAAGCACCTAATCTTATTTTAGAATATCTTCACAATGTGATGCAAAACCACTCATCAGCTATCCACATTGCTTAATCAGGGAACAGCTGGGTAGCAAGTTGCCACCCCTTGCTGTGGGAGAACTCCAGATGTGGAGGGACCTCAGGGGTGAAATTCTTTATAGGTGCTGGATACAGAACCATCTATAGTTCACATGTCCTTTATTGTCCTACCTGGCATTTTAGTGATAGCATTTTGATAGTTAATTACAGCCCAGGTCAATATAGACCTTTCTCAGAGGGGTACTCACATTGCCTGCTGCAGGGGTGACCTGTGAAGGTTGTGTGAACACAATACAGATGGTAGCAGCTAGTGGAAGAAGCACTCTGAAGCAAGCATAGATGCTGTGGCATTTCCCAGCCACTCAGTGATACTCAGGCACTTCAGTCCTCCTGGACAGACCTAAGTCTCAGGATAGGAGACAGAATTTCTGAGCAGCTCAAAGACTACACAGCAGCTGTGGTACTGTTCAGCATTTACCCTAACCACCCCACCATTAGCACTTAGGTGGCTGGACCAGTGTTTCTTGATGAAAAAGTTGAACTCTAGACCACCTGTCATATTTTTTTTTGTTTTTTTCAGTCCCTCTTTCCTTTAAAAATATCACAAGCACGCAGTAAGGCACCACTTTAAAGCCTCAGTGAGGCAAGAGAGGGTCAAGTGGTGAAGTGGTGGCTTTTTCTGATCTCTCCCTTCAGCAGCCTGACAGTGGAGGGCAACGCAGAGTAGTGCAGGGAATCAAGTTATAATTTACGTGAGCAAACGGGATAAAGTTCCTGTCAGAAACACTAAGGGCAGTGGTTTTGGAATCTAAGCTACAGCTTTAACAATGTATTTGCCTAAAGCTTTTGTTAAAATCCTACTTTTTAAAAAAATACTATTTGTCAAATCTGGAGCAAAAATAAAGAAACTCTCACAAAATGCCTTTCCAAGATTTTATGAGCTCTGTATTACCATTATTTGTTCATATAATACAGATTGATTTCTTTCCTGATAGACAAGAATGTCAATTTTTATACATGTTATGACCACAATTATACAAAGAATAATTTAAATAAACACTGTATCTGAACACATTATAATTTTTTACATTTGTGGCTACATATATTTCTGTTTCTTAGGACTTATTACTTATCATTTGATATTGCTCATAGGCCTGAAAAATTGTTCATTTTGGGATAAAATTTGTGTGATGATATCACTTACAAGAATACCATGATTGTATTACTGAAAATACATATGTGCTGTAAAATGCTGGTTTATACTGATAAATAATTGATTTGAATAAACACGAAGTTTAAATCCCAGTTTTGGTTTTCTGTGACTACAGCTGGAGTAGAAGCAGACTCACTGGAATTAAATGCCTGGTTGTGTCTTGTGTCTTGTTTTCTTTTTGGAAGAAAATTAAGATTGTTTCCTCTCTGTTGATGCACAGTTGTAGCCCTTACTTTATAAGACTACAGTAGCCAGCATATGAGATGACAGATTTCAAGAGCTAGCGGGTTTCCTTGGTGCACAGTAATTGAATTTGGTGCCATCAGCTGGACTCAAGAGTCTCACTTTACCTTACAGTAAATTAATAATGCTTGTGATCTTTCATTTCTACCAAACACGTATTGATGTATTTCATGTGTATATCACAACTTCTTTGCCATGTGTGGTTCAACACAACAAACTATTTGCATGTGCGTTTCAGTGTCATATTTTAAGTCCTTGCACCTCCCTTTCTCTGTCCAAACATCTCTCAGCTTGAAACATTTTTCTCTAACGTTCAGGCTCTATTAACAAGAAAATAAAGCAGAGTGAGAAAGATATTAATCGATATAATAATTTCCATTGCAATGATTTCATTAGGAGCAAATATTATATTATGGCAAATTCTCTAAAACGTCTTTTAATCAAATTCAAAATTCCTGGCAAATAGAGTAGTCAGAGCAGAAACGTGTATATTGAGCAAAGTTTTCACAGTCCTTTTTTTCTCCACTGCTCTGAACCCCTGCTCATCTGCTTCCCTACCACTCAAGCCTTGCTGCTTTGCCTGCTTCTTTCTGATCTCTTTTGTTGATCCTTCCTTGGAGGACCAATCTCTACACTACTTTTACAGTAAAATAAAATTATTTTTTAGAATGTGTATCTTGTAAGCTTTCAGCAATAAAAGTATTTATTTTCAGTAAGCCCCAGTTTGTTAGCTACATACAGGAAATGCACAGTTTCTCTGACTGGAACAAGATAGATTACAGCCAAGTCATTTCCCACCAGTCAAATTATCAAACTATGCAATTTGCTGTTTCATGATCAATAGATGGTGCAATGCAAGAAGCGATTTCATACCTCTCTGGTTCCTTTAATAAAAAAATTTTATTACACCAGAATCATATGTATTATCCTCAAACTAACTGTAGAGCTTCATGTGTTGTCTTGGGAAACATACATATTCCTAGTGAATTGGCCGATACTTTAACAGTGCTTTTTTTTTACAGTTTGATCTGAGAAAGTTATCTGTCTTCAGTGTTCCCAAGAACACAGTATTTTAAGGGAAAAGGTGTAATATTTCATTTGATCTGGGCATTTCAATTATTGTTTCCTTTGCTGAAATCAAGAACAAAACAAAATTTATGCACGAATAAGAAAGCAAATTACATTTACAAATGTAGCTTGAACTGAGGCAATGATTGCAATGCCCATTGATTAAACTAATTTCTTGTTTAAATATTAAAAAAATCTAACAAAGCAGAGAGACATTTTGTACCTAAAGTCCAACACCGCAAAGTAAGAGTTGATATTTACATCTTTGCTGGTTTTTGTATGTTTTCCTTTGGACACTGTTGCTTCATGGGTCTAACTCACACTCTCTAAATTTCAGGTTTGAAAGACATAATATTGAAATAATTATTAAGTACTTAATGATTAAGATTTAGCAATACACTACTAAGAAAGTAATTACCTAATAATGTAATTAATTAATAGGCATATCACTACTACTGATTTAGCTGCATAATTTTGGATGATTATTGCATACAATTACAAAGCTATCATCACTCAAATATGATGAAACACACACAACTACTACTGAATCAGAGCTCTATCACCCCCTTTCCTCCCACCACCACTCAGCACATGGCTGCAAGTCCATCTATCTTTACCACACCCCACACCAAGTCTTTCAGACATAGACCAGATGGAAACCTCAGTAGGTTGTCTACAAGAGCTCCCTCCAGCACCCCAAAAGATGGGCCAATATCTCACTTTACAAGTCAGCTCCAATGTTTGTAGGTTTCTATGCTCCTGGCGTCAAAAGATTCACCCCCTCCTGTGTTCCTTACCTGACATCACTCCTTATTCCAATTTATTCTATTTGCAGAACCACTTTTTGCCCCTCTTGCATCTCCTTTCCTTTGGTCAAACTCTTTGTTGAAGGCACATCTGGCTCCTCTTCACCTTTGGGTG
Source organism: Vireo altiloquus (assembly GCA_013396875.1). Taxonomy (NCBI): domain Eukaryota; kingdom Metazoa; phylum Chordata; class Aves; order Passeriformes; family Vireonidae; genus Vireo; species Vireo altiloquus. Next base: position 533,081 of record VZRF01010153.1, read on the forward strand.
TAGTGGACCTGTCTTGTACTTTTAAGCCCTTAGATAGTGCAGGATCCTTCCTCCTGGTGCTAGAAGTCACCAGCTTCCATCCTTTCACTTCTCCAGAGGTAGCACCTGCCTTAGGACTAGGTGTGGACACTGTGCACCTTTTTATCTCCTCTTACCTCATCCTTATCTGACAGCAGCAGGCACCCTTAAGTTTCTCAGAGGTTTCACAGCCATTCTTTACTGATCCTGGATCTTGTCCCCAGGAGGCCCAGAAGCTCCCTAAGCAGAACCCACACAAACTGCTGCGGCTGCCTTTGTTAGCTGTGCTCATGAGAGTCCCCCAGAGCAGGAACCACTGAAACCCTGCAGAGAAGCTAAAAGAACACAGAATCCCAACAGCTTGGACCACTTCAGAGAACAGCAAGCCCCACAAAGCTTGGTAGAAGTGAAATATCAGTTAGATAACTGCAAATATCTGGAAAAGCCTAAGCAATCTCTCTAACAGTAAGCTCTGAATCTGGAGGGGAAACATTTGCTGTTATGGTTCTCCATGGCTGTTTTCCTAGACCAACCACACTGCAAATCTGAATTTAGATTCTGAATATATGTTAAATACACTAAATTAAAAGGCTGCTTCTTATGGCCATCTGTTGGCAATCCTGTGATAGTGGTAGTAGAAGCAGGGCACAAAAGCCCTTGGCCAAAGCCTGACCTGTTTATTGTATTGACCTGATGCTTCAGATTATACTCACTGACACTGCAGACAGTCAGAAATTTTGGACTATGGCATGTGTCTCTCTCGCATACCATCCCAAAGACTTTTCTTTGTGGCCTTACATTTTGCTACATCCCTTGATTGCAAAATTATAGTTTGGTACTTTCTACATGTGCAGGCCTGGAGCTCAACTAGTTATCTGCCTCTCGGGTTGTATAATGGAAGGTTTTGCAAATATCCAAACAAACTGCGATCACTGAAAGATAAAAGAAAGCAGTCATGAGATAAGGCACAGATCTACAAAAAATCTTGTCTGTAAGATGAAGTGGCCTCAAACATCAATGTCTTTAGGCTTTGTAATGTTTTTGAATCCCAGTGATTGCATGTACACTGCTATGTGGAGCGCCCTACACGCTTACAGCCCAAATGTTCATCTGCATTGCTGCAGTGCAGGGTGTCTCCATGGTCTGCCAAGTTTTTAGGCTAAAGGTAAATCCTGGGTGCAGACTGAGCTTAAAGTGTCTCTTAGAGCTTACTTGCCCTGTGGACAGGATAAAGTTTCTTTCTATCTGATATATTCTTGGGAGAGACATGAAAGACAATACAGAAACTGCAGGTATAGTGCAGATGAGACATATTGAGCCAAAGTGTTCAGCAGCAGAGTTTCCTTACATGCTTTTGTGCAGTTCATTCACTAGGATATTTGCACAGATGGGAGAAATTTAAACAATATAGTCTGAAGAATGTAAATATGCTCAGGGCAAACACAAACCTGTGGAGACCTATAAAGGGAAATCACTACATTCTCAGCCTCCATTTTATTCATGTTTTGTTTACTATACAAACATGGAGAGGCAGAGGTGATGAGGCATTTGCTCAGGAATTATTCAGCACCATCTGGCATCTTGAGGTAATTAGTCTGCACTGTATCTCCTCTGGAAACCATAGCAACTCTACAATAACTTAATTGTGTTCTTTGATGATGGCATAATAAATAATAAGTGTCACTGCCATAATATACTAATTAATGCATTTTCAACTGCCCAGCTGCTGTATACAAACGTCCTGTCTACGATGGGTTTCTTGATAAGAAGTGTTTGCAAAACAGAAAAAGAAAAGGATTCAAAAAGAGGATAATTTTGCATGACCTCACTCCTAGATAAATTGAAGGAGGGAATGGTACATGATTTAATTGATTAAGAATTGTGGGAATCAGTCTGTCAGTCAACATGGTGTATGGGAAACACATCAGCTTTGTCAAACAAATCTAACTGCATTTCTGAAGAGCATAAGCTTTGATGATTTAAAATAACTAAGCAGATGTAATTGCCACAGCTCTATAAGGTATTTTATGTACTGCAACATGACAAAATATGACTAGAAATCAGTATTACACAGCATCAATAAAGTGCATATTAAAAAGATCAAGAAAGGGATAAGAAATGGGCAAGGGGGATGAGGGGGTTTATGTGGAAGTCAAACCTCAAAATCACAGCTCAACTTTGCAAAATGTAGTTTTTTACATCTAGAAACAACAAACACAACCTATTCAGCCAAAACAAATTAATCAAAAAAGTAGTGAATCTGAAAATTATCTGACTAATACTAGATTCAGAAATTCACCTAGGTTTTTGGGAAAAGAATACAGGCTAGTTGGATCCAGCAGCAATAAACCTGGTGTTAGAATATGGTTAATAAAGCTCAGGTTCCTGCTTGCATGCATTGCATGCTTGTTTCCAACGCGGGCAAGAATGAAAGAAATTATTCATGATTGGAGAAAATACTCAAGCAGAAAAACATGGCCATGCTGCTGCCCTGGCCACGGCATTAGCCAGTGTTTGTTTGTCATGTGCCAGCACTGGGACAGTGCAAGCAAGCCCAGCTGAAAGACAAGGGCCACTTGCTCCATGTGTCATCTCTTCCTCGATTGCTTCCAGAACCTGGGCTCGTTCCTCAGCATAAGGCTGCCCTACATAGTGAGCACGGGCCAGCTTGCTCAAAACTAGCCCAGGGATCTCCAACCAGGCCCAGCATCATGTTGTTTAGAATCATCAATTGTCTTGTTTAGACAAGACAATTTCATGTCCAGCTCAATTCAGACACCATGAAATATGGGAAACGAAAGCCAAATGCATATTAATGTCCTAAAATCAAGTTAGATACTTTTCAGGAGCACTTAAGTGACTGGGCTAAGTCCAGGAGATGGTAGAAATAAAATGGCCTATGTTATAAAGAGGATGTGATAAGAAATGATCATATAGCCCCAATCAGTGAGCAATGACCTATGATTTAATAAGAGTATACAGTCACCTCATTCCCAGACTGTGTTTACCACCATTACATTGTCACACTGTGAAAAAACAGCAGGTTGATTACCCAGTCCTGGAACAGTGCAAAAGTTGGAAACACTGTGTTTTCATTAAGACTCAATTTAAACAAAATTTAAAATTTGTCAGTAAAAACCAAATTCCTTAATAAAGGAAATTTCTGGGGGAAAAAGTGAAATTTATCCAACTGAATGTTACTTAGAGTTAACTAAGAGTGCCATTGTCATGCATCAAGAATGTCAACACAGATTTCTCCTTTTTGACAATCATATTCATTTCATTTTGTAGTGATAGGACAAGGAGTAATGGGCACAATTTGAAAAAGAGGAAATTTAGGTCAGATATAAGGAAGAAATTCTTTNCCCACACTACCACAACTGGGAAGATGATGAGGCACTGGAACAGGTTGCCTGGGGAGGCTGCCAGCATTCCACCCCTGGCAATGTTCAAGGACAGGTTGTATGAGCCCTTGAGCAACCTGGTCTAGTGGGAGGTGTCCCTGTCCATGGCAGAGGGGGTTGGGATTGAATGATCTTTAAGGTCCTACCCAACCCCTTAACATTCTATGAATTCCATAATTACATAAACACCAGCACAAAATATCACATTTGTTCTCTTATCCCCCCAGGCCTGTTGGTCATGTTAGCTTTGACCCACCTTCATTCCCTAACACAAATATGACTGTGTTGATTTTCCAGCTCCATAAGAAGGAATGTACACTGTGAAATCCAATGCAAGTAAATACACTTGTTTTCAAAGTGGTAACTGAAATATTTTATAGTCTTATTATTGCAATACTCAGCCCCATGCTATCTTAGGTCAAGACTGTACCTTGATCCCTCACAACAGAGCTAGCTTGTTTTATGGCAGAATAAATGGTGAGATATAAGCAGTTGTGGAACAAAGATATTGAATATAATACCACACACAGTAATAAACAAAAAAAAAGTGTGGTTCAAAAGTATAATTACCAGTTAAAATACATAGATACACTAGGAAAAAATATTGCCAAGCATATACACAGGACTTTCAGAAAGAGCAAATAATCACAAGACAATTGTGAATTATGCTTCTATTCATCATGACTCATATTTGACTCATTGTAAGTGAAATTAATTTCAGTCACAGGCATAAGCTGAAATACTTTTTCTCTGCGAAGCTAAGTGTTGTTTTGACTGATTATTAGTTCTGCCTCAGACGACCATTCCCAAATATCTGGGGAAAACAAAATCCCACAAGGTCAAATTCTGCTGAGCTCATCCCCACTCCAGCTCGCAGAAAGAAAGACGGGAGTGATTGTGCAGTTTCTTCCCTTTCTCTGGCAGGCCTCCCTCCCTTTAGAGGCAGGTCATAACATCTGCTGAGGCTGAATTGAGTCACAGCAGAGGGAAATGCGTGGTGCGGGTTCCCGGGCAGCCCTCGGCCGCTCCGTGCAGTGTCCGCAGGGCGCCACACGAGGGTCAGCATCCCAGGGAATGCTCATGCCCCNCTCTCCACACGAGGGTCAGCATGCCAGGGAATGCTCATGCCCCGGGGCCGCTCCGTACAGGGTCCGCAGGGCACCACACGAGGGTCCGCATCCCAGGGAATGCTCATGCCCCGGGGCCGCGCCGTGCAGTGTCCCCAGGGCGCCACACGAGGGTCCACATCCCAGGGAATGCTCATGCCCCGGGGCCGCTCCGTGCAGTGTCCCCAGCTCTCCACACGAGGGTCAGCATGCCAGGGAATGCTCATGCCCCGGGGCCGCTCCGTGCAGTGTCCCCAGGGAATGCTCATGCCCCGGGGCCGCTCCGTACAGGGTCCGCAGGGCACCACACGAGGGTCCGCATCCCAGGGAATGCTCATGCCCCGGGACCGCTCCGTGCAGTGTCCGCATCCCAGGGAATGCTCATGCCCCGGGGCCGCTCCGTGCAGTGTCCGCATCCCAGGGAATGCTCATGCCCCGGGGCCGCTCCGTGTAGTGCCCGCAGCGCTCCACACGAGGTCCGCATCCCAGGGAATGCTCATGCCCCGGGGCCGCTCCGTGCAGTGTCCCCAGGGAATGCTCATGCCCCGGGGCCGCTCCGTTCGCACCTTCCTCCGCTTCTCCGGCCGCCAGCAGGACACACAGTGCAACACCACGGCAAGAGCTCTCGGGCAAAATCAGCTTCGTGTCACTTACGACGTGACAGGCTTGGACAAAATTCTATGGCTTTACATCTACTCCGGCGAAAAGCAGATGGTTGTGCAATATTTCCTGCAATCAAGTCAATAGAAATTTGTCAATTCATTTCTGTATTTTCCAATACCGAAAAAGCTAAAGGAGTGCTATTGCCTTCAGTTGAACCAGTTTCAACCCAGAGCTAAAAGGGACTAGCTACAGACCTGTGTAACTGAAGCAGAATTCAATAATATATGTATTATTTTCCTGATTCGATTACATGAGCATAATTCAGCGTTCATTTTCAGATAAACTGGGAGTTAAGCATAAAAATAACAGTAACTGTGTCTATGTAATGTGTGGAGTGGGAGGAAAACAGGGACTTTGAAACAATTTTAGAATTAATAATGGTGTGCTATTCTAGGCACACTGCTATTTTACACTAACTTCACAGAAAACCTTGAAATTGTTTAAATGTTTTTTGTTAGATATGCAATGCTAACTGCACAAAGTATCTTATGTTCTTTGCAGAACAAGGGAAGGGGATTGATCCATTTCTCTTCCTTTCCCCTTCTTTCCCATCCCTCTCCTTTTCCTCCTCCATCCCCACATTTCTGCAACTTGTATTTTCATATGACAGCAGCTCTTACCTTCACAACCCCAGTAGCACTAAGCTTTTAGGCAGCAATCTAGCAATTACCACCACAGCCAGCTGGAGCTCTGTCCTTACAAGACATTTATGGATATGTGCCAGAGAGTAAAGGTTAGTTCCAGGGGAAAATCAGCCAGAATAGTCAATTGATTGCACCCCTACTAATAAGCCTAAGTGAGATATTTCAGCAGCTTGACTTGACAGCCATCATCAATCTCAATGCAGAAAGCAGTTCAGATCATTTGCTTCTTAGACAGGTTGAGATCTTTCTCTATGATTCTAGTTAATCCACAGAATGACTTAGGTAAACTCAGCGTCATTTCCAAGAACAAATGCTGGTTTTCCTGCCTCAGATGTTATAACATCAGAAAGGAAAAATGTTCTGGGCTGGTTAAGTTAGCAGTGCTCTAACAAACACAACATCTCATCTGGATCTGCAAGGAAAGAATGCAGTGCCAGGAATTTTCATGGTTTTCATTGAGAGGACTCTCACACTTCATGAGACACCCTTGGCTCTCCAGCTCTCCCAAAGAACCTGCAACCCTTGCTCTCATCCTCCTGCCTCCCACAAGTTAGCATCTGCTTGCATGAGTTAATGCCATTTAGCACTACCTGACATTCTCTGAAGGAGCACTACCTTCCTGAAAGGTTCCAGCCTGACACCCCGAGCAGTCTGCAGAGGTCTGCCTGAGGACAGAGCTGTCACTCACCTGCTCCCGTTCTCCCAGATCTCAGTCCTGCATTCTGCTCCCTGAGCTCCTGCCACAGCCTCCCTAGGAACAGAGCATCTGTCACAGCCTCCTTGGGCAGCAGCAGGTCCTTGCCCCACGGTCATACAGAGGGGCTGTTCTGGGCTGTGCCCTGGCCTGTGCAAGCTGCTGCATTGCCTTCACGTAGAGCAACGGGAAAATTCTGCCAGATCACATTTCAGGGTTTCTTTCCAATCTTTGTTTGTCCTAGACTAAAATCACAAGCAATTTCCACAGCCCCATTAGGCAAGGTATTTCAGAAAACACTGACAACCTACATAATATGAGGTAATAATGAGGTCTTTCATCGGGGAAGTCTATGAATAATTACTTCTAATTAAGCAGCTGATCAATGCAGTAGACAATTCATCAGTGCTTGAGTCCTGCACTACAGACTGTAATAATTTTTCTGTTTGTGTAAATGCTGAGCAAGAAAGTGTAATCAATGAAAACATTATTAAAGTTTTGTGTCACTGTTAGGAAACAAATTGAATTCTTTTTTCTTTGTTTTGTTTTCCTTATTTGCTCTAGCAGTATTAGGCAGTAGCTGTCCTTGTCCAATGACTCATTCTGACTGCAGCACTATTTGAAAAACAGGAGTGAAGCAGCGAGTACAATAGGAAGAATAAGGAGAAGAAGAAGAAAGATGGGCTACATACAGAAAGTCATTAACTTTCTCTATTGGGGAAACTTAGGAGGAAGTTTTTTCTACAAAGTGCTGAGCCAAAGTTAATAGACACAGAAAGCTTATTTTAGAGAGGTTTACATTCTGTGGACTGTCATTACACCTACCACATATAATTCAAACTTTCATATTTATAAAGTTGGCATGCTATGCCTTATTCTGGGATCAGATACCCCTGAACTGTTTAGGAGGTATCTGATGGCAAAATCAATGTAACAAATATGGGTGTGATTACATGTAGAACAATAAAACAAGAAACTATAAATATTAGCACAGAATTTATATTAACTCAAAGACTGAATATTCATACATAAATGGACAAAGTTCTTCTTGGACCCAAATGCTCACACACTGCCTGAGAAAGGGAACCAAAGCACAAAAAGAATTCTGGCAACATTATAGGCAAGAAAATAATGCACGGAGAAGCAGCGGATGGGTCGTTATTTATTTGATAAATGCCGAGCCTTCAGACAATCCGGCTTAAAATTTAGGAGATAAAATTCTGTTAAAGTTTTTGCCATGGACTTGTAAATTTTCATGTTTTCATGTTCCAAATTTTACTTGGGTTTTTTTTTTTTTCCCAGAAGGAGAATTATAATATTATTAATAATAACAGGAAGGTGTATATAGAATAAACCCAGGAAGGAAATCTTTATTGAGATTCTCCAAATATATGTTGAGATGCCATATAAAGCCATAACAGACAGAAACTTTTGCAGTAGCTTAGATATTTAGTATTCAATTAAGAATCCAGGTCTTAATATGCTTGGGGTATGAGATAATAAAAGTAAGTTTTCACCATTACATCCACAGTGAGTAAAATGAAGAACATGTAAGTCAGACTATATACTATACTTCTTAGAGAAAAATCATAATTACAAAAGGTAACAGCAGAAAGTGTACAAAGTAATTTTTAAAATGCATCAAGAATATTAAGGATCATTCAAAGGAATTTAAATTCACAACTTTGTGAAGAAGAAACATGTAAAAATCAATTGTTTGCCCAGAAACAGAAACAAAAGCTAAAACAAAAACAAAGTGGTAATGCTACAATAGCAATATTTCCTGAAAAAAATTCCTATTTTTTATAAGGTTTTAAATTTTTATGATAACAACAATTATAAATATAGGAATTTGGGTAGATGCCTACCAAGAATCAGAGGGGAAAAAATGGGGAAGAGAGGTAAAACAAAAATATCAAAAAAACAAGCAAACCCCCCAACCAAAATGAAAACAAACAAAAAAAAACCCAAAACGAAACCAAACCAAAAAGATAGAGCAAACTTGTAAACAAAAGTCTCAGACTTTATGACAATATTCCTCCAACAGTATATTGCCTATTTTGTACTTTCTCAGCATTCCAGCTGCCACTGCCATAGGAGATACTGAACACTCCACAGTTATTTTTTTCACTACTTTGAATTGACAGAAACATAGCTTTTTATGCAAAGCAGAAAATAAACATCTCGATAGCATGCAAGTGTCTACTTGCTCTGACCTGTAAGTACAAGCATAATGTTGGTCATTATGGGGAGTCCCTTTGACTCTAAGAAAGTAAATCAAATTTAATCTGTCTTTGTAGAATAAAGGCTGCAAGTTACAATTGAGGTAGAAGAAAAAATATTTATATGGCAGGTGGAAGAAATGATAAATCGTACCACACAGTTCTCTGGCATGAGATTGCAAGAAATATTGCACCTTTCTTTCCTCCCCTTTCCTTGAGTATATACATTGCCAGCTGTAGTTATATACAAACACCAGCTTGGAGACAGGCTTTTTGTTTCAAATATATTTGCACATCCCTGAAACTATCACTCATCTGCAATATCAGGGCATAGCTCAAGGTGGAACTATCTTATTTTTATTCATCTTGACCAAAAAATAAAAATAGCAATAATTACATGCTTTTAGTGATATGAATAAAAGTACCAAAATCCATGCATTCCTCAACATTTTCTTGACTGTAAAACAATCTATCTCCCAAGAACTAGGAAGTAAGTCAAGGGAAAGTGGATAAAGTAGGCTTTTAATTATTTTCTTTGACTATTTCCTAAAAACAGTTTTGCCTGTTTTAAGGCCAGGGGAAATGATCCAGCAAAAAGAGATAACAAAGCTCTGAGCCAAATCCATGGCAATCGGTGGAAAGCATCTCACTGATTCAATGAATATTTGCTGGCCAGCCTTCGCGAACAAAGACCCGGGAAGGCCTCTTTTTCCTTTCAGACCTCCCAGCCTGCGCACTGGATTTTTTAGGTGAGACACAGGGCGCGCAGATCTGAGCCCACCCTTTAATCCCGAGGTTCAATCTGCCGGGCCAAAGCGATTCTGGACAGTGGCAGTGAGTTCCTCCTCAGGACGTAGGCAGATTGCCCCCTGCGGGCTAACGAGCTCTGCCTGCCCGGGGAGCAGCCTAGCCGGGATTCGAACCCGGGCCCCGGCAATTACTGTGCCGTATGCTTAACCACTACACCACTGGGGCTCCCCAATGAATATTACAGTGTATTGAATATTACATTCAATATTCAATGTCTATTAAATTCCATCATCTTCAACACAAGCCAGATTAATCCTAGTTTAGTTCTCTTGACATAAGTTTACTGGCTCAAATGTATCATTTTTCCCTTGAGCAGTTTCACTGAAATTTTTTTGGAAAATGGACACAATGAAATGTGTCCATTAAGAGAAGGCAGAGTAATGTTGATATGACAGAGCTGAAGGTGCTGCGTGTGCCCTGCAGGTTTCAGTCAGATCATACACTTGTCACCCACCCATTGAGAGATGTCTCCTACTGATGAAAGCCCAGGGAGCTGCACTCTGCCCGGCAGCCTGCAAAGTGCCTTTCCCTCATCAGCAGGTGTTTTATAAATGGCATAAAAGGAACACAAAAATTGCATAATCGAGTATTCAGAAGCACACTAAGGCCTCCAGAAGATATGTTGATAGACCCACATGAGACTACAGCTCTTACTGCTGAAGGAGACATGGAGAAAGCAGACAAATGAATAAAAATTTCTCCGTATCTGCAGTTACAAAAATAAGGTGAACAGATGAACCAATGAAGACAGGATCCACCAAAAGGCTGAGCAGCAAGTCAGCCATGGCACAGTCTCCTTCTTGTTTTAACAGTGAAATGGACCCCTTCTTTTGGCAAGCAAATCCCATTAGCACAAGGTTTGTGAATCATTTCTAATGCAAAGCTTTCTGACAACGTTAATATGATAGTCGATGTTCCACTGGCAGGGCTGGCTGACTGCATCCTGGAAACTGGTGGACAGAGGCCACCTCTGGCTTTATAAGCGAGACTTTTATAGACTGCAAAGGTTGTCAGGCTTGTCAAAACTTTTTACTGTGCATCCTTCAATATTTATTCAGCTCCATGTGTCCACAAGTGGCTGAGAATCTCTTCTGGGTTTAATTCATATTCTATGTATTGAAACAGCCAATCTGAAGTTAAAAATGTGTCTCTAAGTGACAAGTTCTAAATCCTTTCCTCAGGCGAACAACAATTTGTAATTCCTGTTTACCACTTTCACATTTTAAGCCAGTCACATTTAATTAAAACTGTGGAAGTGGGCTATATGTTGTAAATCCTAGTATGACAAATACATCAACACCACTGTAAAAAACAAATAACTCAAGTCTACTTTTACTTAACCAAGTCTTCAAGCACATAATGCATGATTACCTTAATCTTTGAACTCCTCCAGAGATTAAAAGAATGTTTCAGGATTCTTGAAATCAGGAAAAAGAAAAGTAGTGACACACGAGAAAATGTTTCATTCCTTCTGTAGTCAAATTTACAGGATAATAATACAGTAGATTTTGAACATGCAAGTTTGAAAATTAATGCATTTCAGATGCACTGAGAATAGGGGCTCCATTATCTTTATTGTATAACAGCAGCTAGATTATCTTTATTGTATAAGAGCAAAAGACACTCTATAAAATGAGTCCAGGTATTTACAACCTAAGTTTATAACTCACTCTTCCTTATACTAGAGCATTATTATACCTCCCAAGTGTTTCTGTACTAAAAGAGTGGCTACTTCCTTGCAAAATGAAACTGATTTAGTATTTCATAAAAGAGAAAAAAAGTTCAATTTTTTTTTAAACTGCTTTTTTAAAACCTTACAAAGGGAGATATCAAGTCAAGGGACCAAATGCCTTTCTAACCTGATATTCAGGCTCAAGCAGCAACCAATAATGGAAGCCTAGGGATGTTCTCCTTTACTTTTCAAATTCAAATTCAAATTTCAGAAAATCTGAAAAAAATTATTTAGGGTTTAAGACTCTATTTTACTGTGTTTCCCAACTACTATGACTAAATATATCTAGTTTTAAATAGAGATATGAAAAAATTTTGTGTGCAAATCATCCGTTTATAGTATATTCCCCATTAATTTTATTATCCAAAACCACAAAGTGTTTTGGAATACAATTAATGTAAAGCTAGCTGTGTTAGTCTCTCACTACATCACCTATTTTCATATTTATGGAAAAAACCTACCAAAGACCAGGTTATATAGGATGTATATTTAATAATTCTGCCTGTCAGTCCAAAGTGCNGCACTTGACAATAAGGTAATACCCAAAGTTGCTCAACAGGACAGTAAAGAATCTTAGGCTGTTCATGGAAAAGTGACAAGCAAATGTTTTGAGCTGGTTTTTTTGGCTTTTTGTTGTTTTTTTGGGGTTTTGTTGTTGTTGTTGTTTCGCAGTGGTTTTTTTTTCAAATTCAAAGTAGAATTCTAAGTAAAGTCCTTCGAATTTCTGAAAACTGACACATTTGGCTACTACTGAAAATAAGATGAGGATGTAAGAAACAGCAGCTGCCTGGAGATGAGAGCATTAAGACATCTCCCAGATGAGTGTATTTCCTAAAGTTGTTGATTTAGCCACAATAAAAATGAAAGCTCAGTAACAGTGGTTTGAACAAAATAAAGTTTTGTACCAGGGTCACTTGGTCATGTCCGCGTAGAACCAGTGATTGCTATACCATTTCTGAGTATATAATTTTAGATTTGAAAAGTATATAAACAGAAAGGTAGTTAAAAAATACTTGCACTCTTACCTCAAACAGAATGCAATTTCAGATTTGAAGTGTGTGATATCTGTAGTGTCTGATCTGCTCTCATTCTTGCATTGAGACCTTAGTGCCTGAAATCACTGCATGTGTTCCCTCTACTGAAGTGAAAATAAACAAGGTGAAGAGGGAAGTGATGAATGCCTGTTGAACTACAAGAAATTTGCAAGCAACTGTTCACAGAAAAAGAAGATCTTCCACACAGAAGCTCAAAGTGAAAGACAATTCTCCATCTGGAATACTTATTTGATCTTGTTCTCCTGCTACTATTTGGAGGATATTCTGGAGATGAATATTGAGTTCAAAATTAATTGGGACAATGATCATTTTTTCAAGCCCTTGATGTAAAGCTTCTGCTTGCCACCAAATTAATGACAATCTTCCATGGTAAAAATCAAAGGAAGCAAGGACAACTCAAAGTCCCAAATTTAGACAAAAGATTACTTCTCACAGTAATAACTCACCAGTTCCCCAAAAACTGCTTCCCCCAGTGAGGACTATGGAGAGAGATCTGCAGGATTTTCTCCAAGTATGGGAGGAAGTCCTCCTCGTCAGGTCTTCCTAGTCATACAACTTATTGTCCTTACTGCTGCTCTTCCTCTAGTCATTGAACTACAAAAACCTGTTTTATAAGGGTTAATATAAGTCCTTAGTTTAGAGTGGGACACATTGCAACACTGCAACAACCTCTTGCAGCTAATACATACATTTAATCTCTTATTTTACGTCAGGTAGACCATGAAAGATTAATAGCACTCTGAGGCTGGCTTTGTGTCCTTTACCAACAGCTTTATTGCTCATTTTTCACTGAAGCACTGTATTCAACCTCCTATTAGAAGCTCAAAGGAAGTGAAATGCCATATTAAAGACCAACTCATTCAGACACAAGGGTCTATAAAGGCACCAGAACTGGCCATAGGCTGCATATACATTGCATTTTGGTAGGATCACACAATTTTCTGCCAGTTCCCCAGGCCCAGTGATGCTCGTCCACCCACCCCAGCTGTATCTTCACTCAAAATACCTCAGTGGTGTCCATATCACTTTTTCAAGGAGACACACAAGGTTTGCATACCTTTGTTTACCTTGTCCTTCGTGTATTTTTGGTGAGACAGACACCTGCTAAACCAGGGCTGAGGTCCTACCTGAACAAAATGAAAGGCTATCTTTGGATTTTCAGGTGCCTCATGGCTTCAAGATCCTGCTTTTCAAGCTATCAAAGTAAAAACAGAGGCACAGGTTTCATGCAAGACGTGAGACTACGAGAACATAGTGGCTACCCTAGAGCTCATCTCAGGTAACTTTAGCTCACTGAATTGTTCTAGAGCAGTGAATCATGCCAGAAATACTGTTTATAGCTTTGCTTTAAAAATGTGGCTGTTCTGCTTATAGATGTTCATAAACTTCCTCCATGTAGGCTCCCTATTTGTTCTAAAAATGCACAAACACAAGGAAAAAGGAACTACTTTGTAGCAAGTAGCATGAATGACATAGAAATGGACAGAGACTTGCCTTAGGACAAGGCAAGCTTTGTAAGATCACATCATCCAGCACTTGCACCTTGCAAAGGTTCATTAATACATCTCTTATGAAACCTGAAAATAGCAGTGATTTTGTGCCATGCTTCTAAAGATTGTGCAAAGACTAAAGCTCTATCAGCCCTAACTGAGTAAGCTCAATCCTCCTTCCGTTTTAAAAGCCACAGCAGATAAATTCATGTACCAGGGTGGGTGATATGAAAATGACTGCTTCTTACTTTTTATGGACATTCATTTGGACTTTTATGTTACCTGGAGAATAAGAAAATAACTTACTAAACATACAAGAGGACCAACGCCTAGAGTCTTAAACTTACATCTGCTGTTGCCATCCATAATCAGTTGTGTTGTCTGCTAAAAAAATATTACGCTGATGTTTTAACTAAATGACCAACTTCACTAGATCTCTTTCCAGTCCCAGTTCTCACCTGACATTCATTTCACAGGACATCTGTCAGCAATACAAGTCAGGTACATTTCCTTCACTGCATTACCTGTCTCACTGAAAGCTGCTGCTCTCCCCCTCCTTTTATGAAAGAAAATGTCAACACCATAAAATATCAACCTTGCTTCAGGCCAAATAAGCATCATGCATGTCTCTAGCCCTGCTTTCAGTATTACCATCTTCTGAGATCACTTTGCTAACTACCCTCACTTCAGTGGCTCCCTGTCTCCTTGCAGCTCAGCTGGGGTAATCTCATATCACCTTCTATTGCACCTCATGACTGATTTTGATATCCTCACCTGCTCTTCTTCACTGTCTACTGACATGCTGGAAGAAAACTGTAGAAGCCTAACTATTGCACAGGAGATACAAGCTGTAAAAGAGCATTGGCAAACAATAATTTAAAAAACAAAACAAAACAGTTGGATAATCTACAAGAATGTGTTTTGTGTTAAAGCACAGCAGGTTTCTCTCATATGTTTTTCAGTTGCTCATCTTAATATCTTTACCTAGTAGGATATTGCCTTAGAGTGGGAATTAAAGTCATTCTTCAGGTTATTCCATCCCCTATTACAACACTGTTTTGGTTGTTTCATGAGTTTCATGTTTCATGAGGTTGTTTCAATCTTCTCTCTCTTGCCATGTTATACCGATTGTTATCTCATTTTTCTTCTTCCCTCTGTCTTTTTCCAACTAGCATCAACTCCGCACATTCTTTCTTTTCTTAGACTCTAACATTAGTAAATTTCATCTCAGGCCAACAAGAGAGAAACTGCCCAATAGAAAACACTAGTCAAGGGTGAAATGGGTGGGAGAAAGATAAGAAGATCAACTAAAACTACAAAAATTATGAGTCAAAGTAAGGCACATTAAGGAGAAAATGGTTCAGATTAAGGAAAATAAGAAATAAAAAAGTTAAGAGGGAAAAAAAAAACAACCTGAAAAAAGAAAACTCAGCACCAAAGTAAAAACAGATGATGAAAATCAACTTACATCCCCAAAAGTTCATACACATATGCTAACATGACTCCTCTGGGAACAGCATGGGAGTTGTGTGGGGCAAATATTTTACCATATAAAGAACTTAGGATGACAGCAGGTCAGTGGCAAAACCACAATGATAATTTGCTCAAAAGGTGACAAGTCCTAGAAAAACGAAAGAGATAATCCCATCTTACTTAGAGAAACAAAGCTTATGATTCACTATATGAAATATAGAACCAATGAGTCAGAGGTCAACATTAAATCTTCTTTCTATAAGTACTATGCCAACAAATGGAAAAGCAGACCTGAGGAAAGAAGATAGAGAATGAATTGCATATAAGTATTTCTGCAATATTACAAGCATTTTAAAAAATTAAGTACAGGAATGAATATGAAAGTAGCTTCTTTCTGTGTGGCAAAGTCTGCTTAACAGCCTGGGGCAACTGAAACCCTGCCTATTGCTCCTCAGTATCCCTGGGGAGTGTGCAGAGACTGGAGACCAGCTCTTGGGAAGAGACAGGCTGCACCATGGAAGAGTAAATGCAAGAATGAGATTGCTGGGAAGGATCCTTGAAATACTGTCACATTTCTCTTCCTCATAGCCGGTATCCTGGCAGTGTATTACCAAAATCTTGAAAAGGCAGGATTTTGGAACATACATATATATATTTACACACACCAGAAGCATACATATATTTACATATATTGTAAACTATCACCATTATCAAACAAAACCATGGAGCATCTCCACCCAGGTAGTGGAGATCTTGACAATTTTGGAATTGGTGAAAGGTCTGTACAAAGAGGTACTTATAGTAACAGAGATGGAAGAGAAAGATTTGTAGGAGCTAGGTGTGTCCAGCTAAGTATGAAATTTCAGGTACCTAGGTTAAGGGACATTTTTCCACTTGAAACAATATCCTTTTTTTGCTTCTCTGCTCCCGCCTAGCATGTACCTAAAATGTCTTACTTCAATGAATCTTTCAGAAATGTCTGGGCTATGTATACTGGGCAAAGAATGCAAAGCGACTCCCACCTAGAAATGACACAGAAAACATGGGAACTGCAACCACAGATATTTTGAAAAGAACATATGCTCTGCAGGTGTGTGGGCCTTCACCATGAAACACAGTATTTTTACAGGAATCTCTTCCCTTTCATGTGAACATACCCTACTGAGAGAAACGGCCATGTTGTATTACATATAGCTACAGTATAAAGGACAGACAAGATCAATATCTCCTATGTAAATTATGCATATTTTTGGTTAGACTTTAATCTGTTCCATTTAAATTCATGACTCATTTCTTATGTGTAGCTGAGATTTAAGGAACTACATTTAAATTAAAGACTGTGGAATTACAATATTTTGACAAATCAAAATGGTTAGTGTTCAAAGTTTTCTACTTCAATAGCGCCATAGATTTTTAATATGCTAAAATTAGTCACCAAGTATTATTAGAAATTAGTCAGTGGTTTTAATGAACTGGTCTTGCCCCCATTAAACAAAAGAGAGAAATTTAAAAAGAAATTTATGCCAAGTAGGCAACTCTCTTAAACCATTACTATATGTTTCATTTTCAATCAACTTCTCTAAAATTGCAGCCTGATGGGCTGGATCGAGCCATCCCCAGTAGATCTTCCAGCTACACCTACACTTCCATAGCACTATATCCCACTTTCTCACTTGCCTCAGACCTGGACAGCATTTTCAATTCCACCCCAAATATGAGCTCCCTTAGGTGTTTATTCCTATGACAGTGTGGATATAGGCAGATCTACCCTATAATTTCTCTTCTAAATGCCGTCTCCAAGCCAGAATCATGGTCCCAGTGCCCAGACGACAGATACACATAGTTATGGCTAATTCCCAGTATCTAAAAACACACAGACAGTCCACTCCCAATTAGGATTGCAGATACTGATTTCCAAGATGGTTTATTTCCATGACAGAAAAAAGTGTGGGTGATAGAGACAGGTCAGAAAACTATCTCTTCTGTGAGCAAGCTGAGCCTTCTGGAAGACTAGGTTTTGGACACCTTAACTCTGCCATGGCAGAAAAAAGAGTGCAACCTCCTGGCTGCATGCTCCCAAATGGATCCCAAGAGGCTTGTGAAAAAATACTTCAGTGATAGCTGATATGATCAGTAAGCACTACTCCAGCAAGTATATTCACCACTAAAGAAAAACCCCAGCCATTAGCTTGCACTTGCATCTGCTGACAGTAGATGGATGGTTGCATGGCAGTTTCTGCATGAAGGTCAGGAAGCCAGGACATGCTGATTGTTTTATTTTCTCACCTATACAGCTTTGCAAAAGACCTCCAGATATGCAAGACAAAGATATTGTCTCTAGTTTTGACCCCACTTGCTATATGCTGAAAGATGCTGGAAAACTGATAAAACCTATAACAAGGAATTGCAAAGTCAGGAGATACAAACACTGGTCCAGCACAGAAGGGAGCTGACTCAGCAGGCCTGGCACCAGTAACAGAGAGATTAGATTCATCTAGAGCCAGAAGTGGGAAATAGTTCTTTCTCTGCAGCCACCTTGCAACAGTATATTTTAGTTTATGAGCCCTGAGGGAGAGCTGGAGGGACAGGAGCTGTGACAGCTTTTTGTCAGGAATACTCAGTCTGATCCTGAGCCTTCCCTTACTTTTTGCCATTTACAGTGAAAGTTAAATGACATAAATTCTGGGCAAACCTAGCTAGCTCAGGGGGAAGTCGGGATAGAGTGGCAAATCCTTCAGCTCTCAGCCTCCAAGAAAGAACCTGAATGAGATTGGAAACTCCTCTAGGGCAGGTGAGTGAGCAGGATTCAGCTGTGCATCCAGCCAGTAGTTGAGCTTTGGAACACTAAAGTTCTCAAGGTATACTCCTAAACATTCCTGGGAGATGCTGGGGTTAATAGTGGATGTTGTGTGTCTCTTCTGATGAGTACTGTACAGAGGAAAAGGAGGAACCTTTGTTTGGTTTGTATTTTTCTGTCCTGCAGAAAATAAGCCTTATTTCTTGTTTTCATCAAGGCACCACCAGCTCGGATGGCAGGCTCAGCTCCTCCTCAGAGGCTACTCTGCACCCCATCCATGATAAACACCTTTCCATGAACACCCAATATACTTGGGCTTGACGAGCTCAAAGAATGGCACCAGACATAGTTAGAGCTGCCCCCTATGGCAAGTATTTGTCAAAATTATGCTCTATGTAGGACTTCTGAAAAGTCAGCACTTAAAGCATAGAAAAGACATGGATAAATTAATTTTCAGAGTTTTCAAAAATATCTGTTCATGGAATATGTGACAGGACATAATGCCTAACTAATACTATAGGGTAAAAGGTGTTTTGCTTCCACAAACAGTCTACATATCGATATTGAAAAGAACAGAGGCAGACAGTCTTAGGAAACAAACTAAGAGAACTTCCAGCACTGCATAAATCAGAGAATTGAGATTAATAGGATGTAATGGGATCTCCAGATGGATGCCTGCATCTAAGCAGCTACCTGTAGCACTGTCTTCACTGAATGCAGTGAGATGTCTTTCAGATCTCTGTCTTGTACCTTCAGCAACTGCCTGGAGACATCACTTATAGATGTTTTTCTCATGTCTTCAAATAACTCACACAAAGTTTCTCTCAGGCAGGCAGAGAAACCCTTGCCATTGTGACCACAGAGGCTGGTATGCAAAATATCTCAAGTTAAAATTGTGCTGTAGAACATTACTTCTAGACTTACCACTTCTGCAATAATTTAATTGAGGTTACGTAAGCTACATAAAGCTCTTCACTATAAGAAGATAAGCCTTACCAGAGTTTTGTAATAAAGCATAATAGCGTATACTAATGGGTGGGAAAAAAAAAACTCCCAACCAACATTTAGTTTCCATAGCAATAGAAACTCTGTGACTAGTTTTCAAGGTCTGCTTTCTCTCTTTTATTGTTATTGCTGGTTGTAAAATATCTGAGAGAAGAACAGCTAAAGTGCTTCTACTCTAGAAGGAGATACAAAAATCCATCATTCAAATTTCATCATCCATTAAGGATCAGTTTCCAGTAGTCTGGCTTAGTGTTGCTTGAAATATTGCTTTAAACAGTCCACAGGTGGGAACGGACATATAGAAGAAGAAGAGGAAGACAGATGCCAATCTTCCTCCAACCAGCAGCACTGAAGCAACAACATTAGATTGCTAGTTAAATAACATCTCCAAACTGAAAAGTTCTAAGGACTCATTTTATTGTACAGATCAATTACACAGAGTCTCCCCAAGTCAATGTTAAAAAAATGCATCTTGAAATTTATCTGAGACTCTTTCAGGTAAGCCTGTTCTGTGGCATGGGACCTTTCATCTCCTGTGTACTGGTATGCAAGAAAGATTGATTAGAGGCCAGGCAGCCCAGGAAAGGTGAAGAGATACAGCTGCAGAAGAGCATCTCCCACAGCCTCTACCAAGTAGGGAAGCCTTGCCTTTATTCTCCAATTAGGACTCCTACATCAATCCGGCAGTTGTATGAAATTGGTAAATTCCTGAGACTTCTGCTGCTACCTGGCCTCTCTGAGAGCTGTTTTTGGGACAGCCAGCCTTATGTCACTGGAAAAGGTTTATGGAGTCCCAGGTCATTTCTAGATAGTCCCAACCATTTTTCAGGGTGTTCTTATGAACATGCAACCTACCAAAAGAACAGAGGCAGTAATAGACAAGACTAGCTATATTTCTTCTTCTTGTGGCTGCTACTGTTACAGCTTTTAAACGCATATGGGTTTTGTGATGCAACTGGCTTCCATCTCTCTTCGTCACCATCAAAAATTAAAGGTAGAAAGCATTTGCTCTAAGAGCAATGCACTACTTAGTTCTACTCTTATGTACATTTAACCTACTTAGTCTGACATGGCAAAGACTCAAACGGCTGGTAGAGGGTAAGATGGCAGCTCTGCTTCAGCCTCAAGTCAGCAAACAAGTATCATTTTCGTAACTGTGAGTACTTTGGAGGAGAGAAACAGGTGTTCTGGGATAAAACTCCTCTCTAAAAAAGGAGAAAGGCTGAGCTGGTACAGTAGAGTAGATTACAAATTGTATTTGTTTGACTAAAAGGTGGGAGAGAATATTTGCCACTTGGTCTGTAAAGAAGGCCACTTTTACTTAAGGCTTGGCCATGACAATTTATGTGATTAAACTCTGAAATACTTGTGTAAGACATATGGAAGAATTTGTGTATCCATAAAAGATTAGAATTTTCTTTTTGGTTTAAACTAATAGGATAGTAATTTTTTCATATCAGAAACTGATGAATTTTAGGTCCATTATGCTACCTCAGCATCTTCTAAGCCTAAGCTTGTACAGGTCATTGGTATGAGTTTTTTCTTGTCTACTTGGGAATTGTCTGTCTTTGTCTACTTTCTCCCATTTTCATTTAAGCATTTTACAGTGTTTCTTTGGCTGTTTTAAAATGGCACATAATTACTTATGGTCTAAGACCCAGCAGGACATTCAATCACTAATGTATGAGTGTTACATGTTTACTAAAGGGTAATATAAAATCCAAAAATGTCACCTGGCTAATTGTTTAATAATACTCATTAATTCATTGTGCTACATACTGCCACAGATGCTGATAAAATGGAACACAGATGAATAGCTGTAGGTAACTTGCAGAGAAAAAATTCAACCCCCTTGTTCAAGTCTTTTTGGCCTCTGAGTTTGCCCCATGAGCTCAGTGTGCACAGGAAAGCTGGATATACACAGCAGTAGAGAAAGCTGGTAATATCACCTATTGTCAGTCTCCTGACAATTTCCATTGAAAGATCCTATTTTGGTTGTCTCTGCCTAACTATTTGGACTAAAATTTTCTATGCCAGGTTCTCTGCCTGAGGCTGAGTTTTATTGGAAGCATTGCAGGGAAAAAATACTCTGCTGTGTCAGAGAGCAGGGTTGGTGGAGGAGGGGAATGCATTGCTTTTCCCACATAACCAAAACAGTTTAATTAACTAGACAGGAATCTGCTTACCACTGTTTTTCTCAGCCCTTGCAAGGTGCTGGAGCTGATCAAGTGGCTGAATCTGTGTGGCTATGGAAAAAAACACCTGGATTATGAAAATTGCAGTGGAATAGATGTGTTTGAGTAAAACAGGTTTCAGATCTCCATTTTTGTTTCAGTGAGACTATTCCCAGCTAGAAAAAGAGGCTAGCTCTAACCATTTAGAGAGAAATTGGTATCTCAAAGCAGAGAAGGATGAGACAGTATTGAGATGAGACAGAAAGAATATGTACATGAGGGAGGGAAGGAGAAAGGGAGAAAGGGAGAAAGTGAGGGAGAAGGCAAAGGGGAAGCGAGGAACACAGCCTAGGGTTTGCACTAGACAGCACTCTGTTTCAGACCCTGATGGTTCCCTACCTTTGCCTGCTAGAAGAAGCTCATATTGCCCTCATCATAGGGCTCCTCTGAGAACAGAATGACAAGCTGTTATCTCACCCCGTGATGGAGATCTGTGTATTGGAACTAAAATACTCAATACTGTTGATTGAACCTGCCATGTTAATATAGTCAATATGATTCCTTTACAGCAGCATTGGTTTCCTCAGTTCTTGGAGGAGTTAGGTCTAAAAAATATGTGGGAAAAAACATAAAGATAAATTACAAAGTCACTTATATAAAACTAGATTAAAGACTGATTCTGTATTTCTCATCACATGTTCATGGGACTGATCCGATGACAGCAGTTAGCTGCCAAATTCTGCTTACATGCTTGGAGCAGAGTCAAACAGTGACCAATGGTCTAGAACGGGCAGAGGGTTGAGAGGAAGAGCCTGGACATTTCTCAGTTGGCCTGGCTCTCACGCCTTCTCAGAAGTATGGAGACGATTTTGCATCTATAATTTAAAACCAAACAGTTGGTAACATTAGTGTTAACTGTATGTGTATATATCATTTACCATTTGTCTTAATTTCAAACCTCCATTTTAAGCTCTTTCAATAAAGAACAAATTTCTTTGGACAGACTATTTTCTGCTTCTATTGATACTTGATCAGTGCAGCAGGCAGTGAAATGCTAGAGTCCTCTCTCCTCCCTTCCTTTTTTTCCTCCCTCCCTCACATGGAGGATATATTTACAAACCATGCTTTACAGGAGGCTTCCAGACTCTAAACACCCATAAGCAATGCAATGAATCACAAGCACAGACATAATGCTGCATACACAAGGAGCAACTGAAATCACTCAAAAAAGTAACTGAAAAAATAAACATATTCTGTGGTGGTGTTGGAAGTGATGGAGAGGCAGAAAATGCTCATTTCGGAACCTGTTCACTCTGAGTTATTTGAGGCATTGCAAGGAAAACAGCTAGCAATTCTACCTTCCATGTGATGTTTTTTCATCAAATGAAGGATGCTAGCCAGAGACTAACTACTTCATCAAGTGTCAGGCTCAATGTGCTCTTCCCCAGCTCTCAAGGAAATGTGCTCTGCAGTAACATTTGTTAGGGGGAGGGTAAAAAGGCTTATTTTTGGTGATATCCATTTGAATCACTCAGATTTCCAGCAATTCAGAGGCCAGCAGCCAACCCTCAGGCCCTGCGTGGCAGGTGGGGACTTGGTGTGTCTCTGAGGTGACACAGTACTGGGCAAGAGGAAGGAGCCAGATGGCTGCCTCAAAGCTGGGCACTGGGGGAGCTGCCTCAGGAGAATGAGAGGCCACTGCTTTAGCTACCAAGGAGGAGGACTGGGGGAGGGGGAAAAGCACTCTCGGAGCATGGACCAGCCAGCCAGCTTTATTCCAATGCCTGCTGTTCCCTTTTATTAGAAAGGTAATCAGACTTGAAGTCAAAAGCAGTGGTGTAGGATATTTTTATTCCATAACCCACCCCAAACTGTAGATTTCATGATCGCATGAAGAGATGAAATTTAACAAATCAAACGGGAAAGGCCATTCAGGCAGTACTAGTTTCAGCTGCGTAAGCACCTTTGCATCAGAGCATCTTTGGGACCTGCTCCATGCACTTCTGCAGCTCCTCACAGGCAGCCAGATCTGCTCTATTGAAGTGCAATGTCACTTGCTCAGTGCAGCCTGTGAGGGGACTCAGGTCTAGTGTGCTCACCAGAAACAACAATATGAATATATTAATAGGACACAGATTTCAGGCATATCAACAATTACCTGGAGGACAGCACAAGTCTTGACAGAAATTATGTTCCTACACATTAAAAAGATTGAGAGCTAAAAATCAGTTAATGGTAAAATGGAAAAATATAAAAGAATACCACAAATAAAACCCATTTCTGCTGTGGGCATATTTCTCTTTAGTGCAGAGATCATTTCCAGAAGCTGCAGGAGGAAATAATTGACAGAGTCTGCCAGACAATCTGCGACACAAAAGCCTGGAGTGGAATGATAACCAGAGAAAAGCACTTTATTCCCTTTACGTGATATATTTGTTTTCCCATCAAAAACCACAGAGCCATGATAAGCTGATGTTAGGAGTCTGCAGCTCTTTCCTTATGATGGATTGTTAAGGAATGGAATATAGCTATATTAAAAACTTCTGGTGGTGAAGTTTAGCTGTCCCTGTCCAGGAAGGACTCTTTTTAACTACACAGAGAGCATCTCTTGTGTGCAAGACAGCATATGGCATACACAGGTCTTGCAGTAGACTAGTGTAGGAAGGAAAGCAATTCTGGTAACTATGAAAGGGCTTCACAGAGCTCATTGCTATTCTGGCACTGCAGTTGTTTTGTCGTTTTATAGGAACATTTCTTCCTCTAATGCAATTTCTAGCAGATTTCCTGCAAAGAGCTCATTTGCTTGAGCCACGGGTGAGAGAGACATTTCTGACCTAAAAACAATATTTGACCTAAAAACATCTCAGAAAGGAATGGGGAAGTGAATTGGGAAAGGTATTTTTTGTACAAAATGGTTTAATCTTTCTTTCTTTCTTTCTTTCTTTCTCTTTCTTTCTTTCTTTCTTTCTTTCCATGATGTGTATGAGTGTCTTCCAGACACTGAAAACCCCCAGAAAAAGAGTCTTCTCTGAAACAACATGCAGCAGAAGGTGCTGCTCTGAAGTGTTACTGCATGCTTAGCAGAAGCAGAGAAGGTGGTTTATCATGTAATGCAGCACATAAACCTCTCATTCAAATTAGCCATATAAGTGATAAATACGGTTAGCAGCCCAAATGAACCCACTGAAATTTAAGTGAGCAGAGTTTAATTAATTACTTAAATCGATAATGAAACTACCTATGTTAATCTTTCAAAAACAGTCATTAATTTTTCCCAAGCTCAATCAGTACATGGATAAAGAGGCAAAGTCAAAGTATTATTTTCTTCATGAAGTTTTTTAACACAGAGATTTTCAAGCTGCAGTGAATTAGCTAGTGAAATATTCCCTTTTCTGTCAGCTAAGCATAAGGGGATACAGCAGAGGAAAAGAGAGAAGGAAATTAATACGTGTGTGTCAGTGTAACTACAATGAGTAATTTTAATATATCCCTCCCCAAAAAAATTTTAAAGTAAACACACACATTTTTTTCTAATGTTTTTGCACCTAATTCTATCTTGTGGTTATCAAGGAAATGTATTTAATTGCAAATAAGGGAAGGAACATTCACTTGAGGCTGGAAATAGCAGAGATTGTGCAGTTTCTTTGAATGCAGTCCACTCTGAAATTGCAAAACTTCTTTCTATGTCAATACTCTTTCTCAGTACTGAATTAATTTTATCCATAATAATATAGGCTGACACCATAAATTCACTCTGAAAGTCAGTGACCAGATTTTTTTCTGTGCAGCTACTTAAAATGAATATCATAATGAATCACAGCATTATTTTCCCCTCCTTTTTAGTATATATATTAAAGAAAATTTTAGAGAGGAAATAAAAGCTCCTTCAACATTTTCCCCATCTCCAAAGCAGCACACACCACATAACAGCTCTGTTTGCCACTTTTGCAAACACTTAAGTAGCATTACACTGTAATGTATCTCATCCTCGCCACAGTTTGGTATAAAGCTTTTACCAACTACATCACAGTACTTTTTTATTTTGTCCATGAGGGACTTCACAACCCTCAGTGCTCAAGGTGAGTCAAGATTATGAAGAGTTGAACTTTAGCCAGGAGTTAGGAGCAGTCTGTACTGATTGAACCAAAGGATAGGAGTTAGACATTTAGTGCTATTCACTATTATGTACCTGTCTTAGACAAGTGCAGCGCTATTCACTATTGTGTATCTGTCTTAAACTTTGCTTATAATAAATGAACTGTCATGGGAACAAAAGAGGCTGGTAAAATTATAGCTAGCACCGGTAGGAGATCTGAGTCGAGGCCAAGAGACATATCAAAGCATGCCCACAATGGAAGGTAAAGAGTTCATGCTGGTGAAGACTTTCCTGACTTCATCCTTTGAGACCACTGACCCAGATCAAGACCACTGACCCCAATCAAGAAAAGAATCACGCATGTGCAAGGGACTAATTGCCTCATTTTAATAGGAAGGGGAGAATGGGAGGTGCCGGGGATATGCATGTGATCAATATGTAACACTCTGTGAAATAAATAGAGAGCAAATAATTTTGTAAAATGATGGCACGTCTCTAAGCCACCAGCTTAAAAACCATACCACTTTCTAACTTTAATTAGTTAGAGAGTTTCTTGTCCATGGACCTCGGTTTTTAACAACTTAAAGGATGCTGGGTTTGCACAATTCCCAGAGTGCCTTTTGCTCTGAGTTGTGCCAGGAGGTTTTTGCCCAATGCTGAAGCCCGATCCTTTAGGATACAATCTGAGGAGAAGTTCTGCTCCTCACAGTATTTTGGGGGAAAACCCACCAAAATTTATGACTAGCTTCTTAAAAGACATAACTGAAACTGAAGTGTTGAATCTTTCTCTAAGCTACCTCATGTTCATGTTTCTGAACACCAGAAAAGCAAAAAAAGCATTTCTTGGACATAAAAGCAAAACAAGCATGGCTAGAAATTGCATAAGCTGGTATGTCAAGAAGCAAATTCAGTCCACAGCAATGCAGTTGTTCGATCTGCTGCATACTAACAGAACATTTGACTGAGGTCAAGTTTCCAGAGTATACAGCAAATTCAGACCTGCAGACCTGACTCTTCAGGAAGTCTTGGAACTGTTTACCTGTCACAGTATTCTCTGATTCCCTCTGTTGACCTAGTAAACATAGGAAAAAACATGATGATACAAAGTAATCAGCCTTCTGTCACTGATTAATCTATTTAGACATCTAAAGGAGTTTACACTCTAAATAGATACAAAATTTCCCATTCCCTGGTCTTTTTGTAGGCCCCTGAAAACACAAGTTGCCTCAGTGTGATTAGAGATATGGAAATAAACTGAGGCAAAAGTAGAAATGTAACCTATAAGCTAAACAGTACATTCATGATATATCTATGTTTAAAGGTCTGAAATCATTGTTTGACAGTCTGGAATACCCTTTAGTCTAAAATCAGATTATTAACTTGGAAATAAAAATCTTACCAAACTAGACTGGTTGATATTATTGCACGTTATTTTATCAAAGTGAGACATTCCTTTGCAGTGACACTCATTGACTGGTACAATTTCTTTGCACTTGGCATGCAAGCTACTCTGTTTTCCTCTGGTAAAAACTAGCTGTAGCTATGTGCTGCCAAACAAAAATGAATAATTGCTTCCTAAACAGCTAAAATAGACAAGCAGTCTAACTGAAGGAAAGCATGCACCTCTACTGCTCAGGTATTCCTGCCAAGTTGCATGAAGGGCCACACTTTACATCTGGGTCAGGCCATTGGTGGTACTTTACCCTGCCCTTTGTCTGGATCAAACCCTCTCCCTACACTCAAAACCATAAAAGTGAAATCATAAATTCTCCTCCCTGAGAAATAACAGGAGGAGAAACATAAGAGTACCCTACATCTTTACTGTTACTTTGTTGATACACAAAGGTAAAACAAATTGAGGTTTTAACAGCAGCCACTCTGAAAAAGTACACACATATTTACATGTAATGGTGCAGCAATTCTCCAAGAAAGAAAAAAATTATATCCGAATAATGAAATTAAGGTTGGTATGGTGATGACATTGCTATAATACAATAACATATAACACAAACCTTGCAGTAATACAAGACTTGTTAGAGTCTACCCCTCATTCTCCCTGTTATGGGAAGCTTTGTTTCATATTTGACCTTTCTCCAGTAATCAGGTCTACAGGTATGGAGTTCACAGTGTCTGTGGGTAAAACAAGTACATAAAACCAATAAATATTAGGCCTAAGATTGCACATTGACTGTGAATGGAGAGAAAAGAGGTAGCTGGAATATCATAGACAGTCACAGAAGGCTGACCACAGACTCATTTTGGTCTGTCTTCTTGCAGCTCAGAGTACAGTCCCTGTGTCATGTTGCCTGGGGAGTTGACAGATGAAAAAAGCACTAAGGGGC
Organism: Vireo altiloquus; assembly: GCA_013396875.1. Taxonomy (NCBI): domain Eukaryota; kingdom Metazoa; phylum Chordata; class Aves; order Passeriformes; family Vireonidae; genus Vireo; species Vireo altiloquus. The sequence goes on from VZRF01010153.1 coordinate 560,806, forward strand.
ATTATTGTCTGTCCCATCATCCTGTCTTTAACGATCACGCATTCAAACCAGTAATCTGTGGTGCTGCATGATGTGAGATGGCACAGAATTGCTTCAAGTAATGTGGGTAATGTCTGACATAGAGGGAATAGCTTAGATCTGTGTTTAAAATTTAATTTCCTAGACATTTCAAATTATTCTTCACTTAACACTAATTTAATATTTAGATATAGCTCTCTTCAGGGAAGGGGAGATGGAGAATGTGTGACTGTGATGCCAATGACTGGGTGGTTAGAACGAAATAGCTAATCTAGAAAGTCAAAGCAATATTGAAGACAGAATTCATAGCAACTGTTCTTATTGGCTAGATTTTAAAAATTACACGGATGATTCTACTGTTTTGAAATATAACTATTGAATTGAATGTCATAAACCTTATTACTGGCTCAGAAGATAGAGTGGTATCACTATAAACTCCAATTGTATAAACCTAAATTTCTTTGTTAGTGAGATCTTGCTCCTAGAACATCATGTCCCTATTCTTATTGGAGCCTGTAGCAAAACCAGGAGGCAAACAGCAAGAGAAAATGCTCTTCCAAAAAAAAAAAAAAAAATAGAGAGGAACAAAACCAAAAATTCTTCCAGTATTTCTAGTTATTGTTGTAACAGAGATTTATTATCCCCTCAAGAACCAATTGCAGCAGATTGCCATCATTCAGATTTAAAGAAGTACTTAAATGAACCTAAAGTATTAAATTGTTCTGAAGGTTAAAAAAAAGTCTGTAACCATGTTGCTGCAGGTGGGATACTGAAAAGACTTTAAGGAAGTGGAAGTACAGACAAAACAGCTTGCACTAGTTTTTCCTCCATTCTATATGCAGCACCTATCAGAGAAACAGACTGCAGTGAGCAAGTGCTGGGCTGGTCATTAGAGATTGTACATCTGTAGTAGTCACTTCATCTGCAATATGGATACAAAATCTTAAATATCTTTTTCTCTGTGGTTAGTTCCACCTGTGCTGGTTTAACCCAAGAGAACCGAATCGTTCAGGTTATCTCCACAGCAGAGATGTCCAGCACTGCATGAGATGCACAGACCCTGGAGGAAGTTTGGACAACAAAGCCAAATTCCACTACTCTCCCTGAAAACAAAATGAGCCCAAAAGAATGAAGGTGGCTCAACGCGTCTATAACCTAGGAATCTGCTGCTGTGACAGTCAGTGACATGTTTCCCTTCTAATCTCGGGGGAGCCTGTGCAATGTCCAATGTCTGCTTCTGCTTCCTTCCTGTTGCACCAGCAACAGCACCAGAACACCTTCTGTACCATACATCCTTACCAGGTATCTGTGAAAGCAGTGCTTTGTAGCTACACCTTTCCTAGTGCAAGAAAGTTAAAAAAAAAAAAAAAAAAAAAAACAAAAAAAAAAAAGCCAACACAAAACCAACCCACATATTTTCAAGGGTGGTATTTAAACATAACTGCAATTCTGTGCCATATTGTCAAGAGAGTTTTCTGTATTTTTAGAAAGTAGGCAGCCAAAAATAGAAGACTAAATCTAATATTACTCTGCTCCCTTGACAAATAAGCCATTACAAAATCAGTTTAATCAGATCTTTTAAACTTGTCTAAAATATTTTTTTATTTTTTTGTTCTACATTGTCATTCACCAAATTAAACTATAAATTGGAACACGTCTTGATAGAACAATGTACAGTAGAATTCAGATTATATCCTATTCCCTTTTGGAATTCAAGAAAGTGAAATAATCATCTGCTAGATGCTCCAAAGAGCAGGAGTGCAAAAAATTTCTTTTTTAAAAAGAAAGGGGAGAAGAAAATTTTGGACATAATTTTTACAGTCTCTATTCATAATTGTTTATGTTGGGTGCTCTGTGGTTTTGAATTGCTAGTATAAGTTCAAGAGTGGGTAAATCAGGCAGGAGGGGTGAAGGATGTAGGAAGAGGAATTAAATGTTTCAAACTGGAACTGCTGAGTGCAGTTAATTTGGTCAGTTAATTTGACACAGCCAGATTCCAAATGCTCCCTGGATATTGCTTTTCTAAGGTCATTTAGTAGTTGGTTTAAAAGAAAAAGTTGAAATTACAACTGAATTTCATTGCTGTGGCTACTACCATTATGTTTGAGACACAAACACATGCAGTTCTACTATCTTAGTTTCTTGAGTCATAAAAGAGCAAAGCAGGCAAAACTAGGCAATAAGGCAAAATCACTAAGTGCATTCAGGTTGATCTTGAATTACTAGACTGAGGCTTACATTTTTCATTTACCGTTCTCTCTTTTTTTTCTCTCCCTTTTGGTATAGTGTATAACTATACTTCAAGAAAGTAAAAACTTATTAACAATAAAATACTTTTTCAGAGCAAAGAAAAGTTCCCACGTAAAATACAGGAAATGAGAATAAGACTAACCAACAGTCTGTCAATTTCAAATGTGTCCTCCAAAGGAAGCAGCATCAATAGCCCAAGCAAAACAACTGGCTCATTTGACCAGCTTTCTCACTATAAGAAGGAGTTTAAAAAAATAAGATTTCTAAGAAGAAGATAGGAGTTCTCATTATGTTGGAACACATGGCCTGGAGTGACAACAGAAGAAACCAACGTGTCTTTTACCATTAAGTGAAAAGTAAATGTCTTTACTGTCTTCTAATTTTAAAAAGACATCTTATCTGAATGAATCATTATCCCCACTAGCAGAAATAACTTGAGAAGGTCTCCACAAGGTGTTAATTAAACTTAACCACCACACAACAGCAAATAAAAACAGAAAACAAGGATAAATAAAAATTTGTCAAGGTTAGAAAAGGCAGGATATATATCATGTTAAAAATATTTAACACAAGGGAAGTATCCAATATTGCTCAGGGATGGGAGGAAATGACAAAGAAAAGTAACTGAAGCAATGCATTTCTGTAAAAATCACACTTTCATCAAGATGTTATTGATCAAGTAGGAAAAAGCCTAAGAATATTTCAGTCCTTCTATAAAAAGTAAACTTTGACCTACGTGGATCCTGTGCAGTCTTGCATTCTTACATCCTTAAAGCAGGTTTGTTAATGTGTCACATTACCCATAACTTGGATTTTTTTCCAGCCAGGCCCTACTTTGTTCACCAGCATGCCTCACAGCAGAGAGGTGTTAGGATAAATGAAATAAAACATTAGGAAAGTATTAGGACTTCTATGGTTACTTTTTTTTCTTTCTAGATTCTGCTCATTTTGTGAAAACAACACAGACAAGAAAAGTAATTAGGATGAAAATAATTCCATTGCCAAATAAACTTATGGTGTCGTAAAATCAAAGTATGGAAGGAAGATTCAGGTCGAGCAGAATTCTAATGATAAAAACCCCAGGAGTAGAATTCAAGGCCTAATCATGAACACAAAAGGGAAAACTATCACTGTATTAAAGCATCTGCCATTCTCTTCCTCTTCTCCACAGAAATGAGAATTTCCAGAGAATAACATACAAAATAGCATCACAGATATACCTACAGCAATTTCTACAAATCTGTCTATGATAACAATACTTTACTTGAAGCTGCATTCCTTGTCCTTCGCCTCTAAAATACCTGAGACCTGGGCACACAAAATCATCTGCAACTATTTCCTTCTTTGTTATCATGAAAAAATATGGGCCTGTGTCTCCCATATATCCTCCATGCATACGTACATATGCATACAGACAGAAGCCATTTTTATACCCTGCTTTGAGGGTTCAGGCTTTGCCCTTTCTCTCCTACTGAGACAGAAGCAGCTCTCAAGAGAAACGAAGTGAGTTTGGGAGTGGGGCTGGGGAGGCCTGGCAGGGCAGGGACTGCTGGGGGGTGTGTGTGTAGTGGCTCCCTGGGGGGAAACTAAGCTGCCCTGCAGGTGCACCAAGCAAAGGACTGTGGAGAAACTGTGTTGGTATGCTATTAATACAATAGTAATCTCTGACTGCTAAAATTGATTCATGCACATATACTATTTTTTTGCTTATTTTATTTTCAGGCGGATTGTCAGTTAGATACTGAATACTCCCATATAGTTAAATCTGTGGCAGAATTATCAAGCATTTTCCTGATATGCATGCTCTCCCACACATTCTCAGAATAATCAGGTGCATTTACATTATGATGCTATCAAAAAACTATTTTTGACAGGGATTCTTTCAGCCAACTTGCCTTGCTGTTCCAGAGACTGGATTTGTGTCAGGTCAAACAACCCTCATATTTTTTTGACAAGAGGACGATGACAGATTAAGCACACACTGAGAATGAGCACTGAGAATGAGAGATGTTTCTAGGGGGGAGAGAAGGCCAGCTTTCTTCTTGGAAGGCAAGCGCTTAGGAAAACTACTGGGCTTTTTGTCAGCAGGCTAACTCTTGATCCTAGCACACAGCTGGCACAGTGTTTGCTTGGCTGGCTGTGGCTGCAGAGGCAGCGCAATCGCAGCGCTGCGGTGGAGCAGGGGAGCTCCCAGCATGGCAGCTCTGCTCTTCAGCCACTCAACTGTCTGCTGCAGAATTCAGGGCTGCAAGAGAAAAAAATCACATCAGGTGAAGGGCATCTCCCACTTCAGTTGCATAATAAACACTCTTCACTGCATCCCTATTGTCCCCACTGCAATCAAGGCACTCAACAGAGCAGTGAAATCTTCACTTTAACAATATAAGCAGTGGCTTTGAACCAATATGCTAAGCATTTCATGGTGAAGTAAGAACTGAATTTTTTACTCTTTACAATACTTGGACTGTTTTAAAACAATGTCCAGTGCACTGAGTCTCAGGACTGCAGCCCTGAGACAAAGCACAAGGTAGCAGTAGACTGTGCCGTAAGTCACTGCATGGTAATCCAGCAAGCACTTTAAAATCAGCCGAACAAATAATGAGTATTTATTCAGTATTTTGCCAGACTGTTCATCAAATTGTACTGATTTTTATCAGTTCATAAACATATCTCAGTTTGAACTTTACATCACTCTTGACATAAGACCTAGATTAAAAATATTTAAAACCTAATGAAAGTTTTCCAAGGCCTGGAAAAAAGTCCAAATGAGCTGTGTTTATTTGGTGGCTGACAAATACTGTTAATATCTGAGACAGAATGTCTACAGTAGCTTTTTAAAGCATCAAATCTTTTTTAATTGATTCATTTCAGAAGTTTTGTCAAGTAGTAACACATATGGGGGTTCTTGTAAACTCATTGGTAAGAAGAAAAATAAAGGAACTAAAGCAATAATATTTGGCATTCTGGAAAAGCAAATTTGAAGACTGACAAATATCATAATAAATTTAAAAAATATCATAGCATATGCTCCTATAGCATCCAACATTTATCTTCCCAAACAGAATTAACTGAATAATTCATAAGTGCTGCAGAATGGGAAATGAATGAGTTTCCTATACTAATCTTTGTGAAAGTGATTACTAGAAATGCATGGGATTTCCAGTACTCCCTTTTACACAATGAATGAATATTTTACTTCAGTTTCATAAATGACAATTGACAAGAGCTTTTTTCCTTCTGTGCCATCATTATGTATGGAACATACACTGTTGCCAGCTTTTTTTTTTTTCTTTTGTTCTTGCAGTTTGTATTATTTTCAAAAATAGTGCAGCATTACAACTGGACATTTGTCTTCCATGGAAGCAGAGGATTTTCATGCAGAGGACTGAAATCAAACTCTCATTTTACAGGAAAAAAAGCATGCTAAAGCTGTTGATAGGGTTAGAGATTGTGTTTAAGATGAGGACTGCTTCTTTTACTCTCAACTGTGAAGTCTCTGCAAAGGCAAGGACTCAATTGATAATATCAATTTTATTACCTGTCAAATGTAGTTTATAGCAGGTGCTTTTTCAGTGACAGCATCCCCATCCCCAGAATGATTTAATCTCAAAGCCAAGGAAAGATAATGTTCTTGTGCAATCAACAAGAATCCAATTAGTGTCTGTGTCTCCTTGGCTTTATCCCCACGCTTCAGGCATTACTATAGGGATCCAGCTCTCGCAGCCTCTCTCAGCCTTGTGCAAGCAAACATTTCTTGGAGCAGAGGAGCTTTGCGCTGACCAACATACTTGTACCATGCAGTGCATTTGCACAACTCTTCTGCTTCCCCTTTAGATGGGTCCTGCATTCCTTGAGTGGTCTGTGATCATACTACCCAAATATATTTGACGCTCTCTGTGGCCATTGTTGGTAGCCGTTACAGTTTTCTTTCCAGGTGGCAACAGGCAGCTCCCTTGGGAAGAAGAAGGCAGCAAGAACAAAAGGTCTGGGAACGAAACTGCTGGCCACTCACACAACAAGAATTGAGAGCACGGTAGAACACGTGCAGGAACCTGAACAGATTTCTGTTCCTCTTTTTAATTTCCCTATGAGAGAAAAGAATCAACTTCTTTTCATCGCCACATTTCCTTTGGGAAACTAAGGCAAAAGTTGAACTGAATGCTGAGTCACTGCTTTGATTTATACACCCGTTGCAATTTGTGTTTTATCCCTGCATGTTCAGTAATCATGTGACATTTCCAAGCATTAGAGTCAACTTATCTCCACAATTAAAATAACTCTCCATAAATATACAGGAAATGCTTAGCTTGACTGTAAAATAACACATAATTTAATGAATTGTTAATTTTAAAACTTGTTTTACTTAGTTTTCTCTGTTTGTTCCTTTACAATAGAAGAATGAAAGGTAAGCAATACTATTAATTTTTTTCTAAACTAAGAATTTTATAATTCTTAGGAATATATTTCCAAAAGTTATTATCAGCTACATTTTACTGGTAAAGAGACAATTGTGGAAATCACTGCAGGAAATGAGAGGCACTATCTAGATCTAAATTAATGTTTGCCTTCTAGCTCACTGAAGGAAAAAATTAATAAAACAGGAATCCTGTCAATTGGACACATGCTTCTCTTCTACAATGGAGGATGAAGCACCTCTACTCTTCTCCTTTCTGTGTCACAGAAAAGCACCTGTTTTAGCAAAACCACTTTTTTGTTGTATTTTGCTTTGGCAAACTATACTTTTCCTCTTAAATGAGCTCTGCATAGAGTTCCATTTGCGTTCAAGACCACTCAGTTCTTTGGGTCCTAGGCACACTGCAGCTGTGTGCGGCACTGCCGGGATATAAATAGATCACCATCTCAGCAGGTTTTAAAGCTACAAAATAAGCTTATTAAAATTGAGACATTGCACAAACTGTGTTCAGTTCTATTAATGCTGATCTTTCCATTGAGTAACACTGAATTCAGTTATTCCACAGCATTTCAGTGAAAGGTGAGTCAAAATGATCTTAGATCTCTCTGGATCTAAGTTTACAGTAGGAATATCTTTGAGTATGAACAGCATCCTTTTCAGCAGGCTAATGTTTGAGAATTAAAAGAATGTATAAAGCAATATTTTTTTGGCTTAGAGGAACCTTATCTTTATATCCTCACATGCATTAAATTCAGCTTGGTAAGAGAGATAAAATGTACAACAGGTGTGCTGATGCTGGTGGAGGTTTTGCAACTAGATAAACTAGTTAAACTCCACCCTGGTAAATACTGTTCTGTGTTTCAAAACCTGAATAATCATCTGTTTTAACTTCCAAATATCTGATGTAATAATGATTTCACTTGGTAGTCTACATTTTATGATCCTTTTCTCTCAGATAAACATTAGATTAGTCCCCTGGTGCCTAAATAGATGCTAATATGTCTAAATAACTAGAAGAGAAATGGAAATGGAAAACTCTGAGGAAACTTTCTTTTCATTTCTCCTTCAATTTTCCTTTTCTGGGATAATAGAGCTTCTCAACTTCTTTGAAATCTTACCAACCTTCCACAACATTTGCATTCTGAAACAGATTTATTTATATTTAGCATTTTTCTTTGGCCAGCAGAAGAGGTTATGATGCTGGATTAGTGCTTTATTCATAGTAGGATTTCAGATGAGTCACGGATATATCTCTGCAGCAGCTGTTGCAGACCTTGTAATGCCATTATGCCCTGACTCTGAGTGAGATGTTGCACTGAGGTACTGAGGCTACCCTCTTAGTGATTTCTACAACGTAGAAGCCCTTCAATGTAGATGGCGGGACAGTATCAAAGAAATTTTGATGTAGAGCATATCCTGCAGGCATAATGCACACAACATGGACTTTACAAGTTTTGTGACCTTTTCAGATCTTATATGGAAAAATACTGCAGAAGATGAGGAACATGTACTTGCAGAAGTTTGTTGCTGTGACCTGTCAAAAAAGATTCACTTCCCACATCATGGTAAAAAAACCCCAAAACATTTCCTAGCTCATAGTAAATAAAACCCTGAAACCTGAAAACACAAAACCCCCAGCTATGAGATAAACAAGAAAAAAAAAACACAAACCCAACAACAACAAAAAAATAACCAAACAAAATGCTTCCTTGCTCATATTAAGAAAAAAAAAAATCTACAAAACAAAAAGAAAAATAAAGGTGCTTAAATAAAGATGCTTTAAAAAAGTGCTTAAAGAAAAAAAAATAATTATTTGCTGATGATTTTAAAAAGTCCTGTTTCCTTGCTCATGGTAAAAAGCCTGTGCAGACTCACTGAAGACCATTAATGTCCATGAGAGCTTTTAGAAGTCCTGCTGAAAAAGTACACAATTGTACTAGAGATGGAAAAAGATCTCCTTTGATACCAGAAATTTGGTCAGGAATTTAGCTGAATGTCTGCAGAGGATTAGAAAGCATTTTACATATTCCAAACACCATTATAAAATTCTGAGTCCTGGGGAAGAGTTATCATAAGCATATACCCACATAATGCTTGACATTTTAAGCTTCAATGCCAAGAACTCTGCTAAGCTTCCACCCTTGAGTGATCCCATCTGCACAGGAATATTAATCCCATATTTAGCTCTGAGGTCTCTTATGTTAAAATTGTCACACTGAGCTAAACTCATATTTAGAGCAGATAACCTACTACACCTGGGGATAGGTACATAAAGTACAGTCACTTGTCCTAAACCCCCAGTAAATAACAGCTGTGATCATTTGTTTCTGTCATCATCCAGTCAGGTAACAGGCATTACTTTGGACAAATGGAAGATATATACCCGGCTTCTTACATACATTTCTAACATTACACTTGCTAGTCAATGCTCATTTCATTTGATTTCATTCCATTGCCTTTATTTGAGTTTATCTGGAGTTAATCTGGTTTATGAAGATATAAATAAAGTAATAGGGGGCATGCATATAGAGATTTAATAGTAACAAGTTATATTTCTGAAAATAAGGAACAGAATGGTGCAAAATTGTTATAGTATGAAGACACATAAATAGAAAGGGATAGAAGAATGAGCTAAATAATTTTTACACTGCTGATTAACCAAAAAGATAGATTTTTTTGATGTGTCAAATATCTCAAAGATAAAACATGAATTCTCACTGCCTAATACAAAGGATTGGGCATGTCTCATGCCCATTCACTCGCCCTGTATTAGAACCTCCCACAAAGCATTTCAGAGACTATCATGCTGCATATTTTCACTTTGCAATTAAGCCATCACAAGGACATTATTTTGTTTAAAGGTCATGCAAACATTAGCTGAGTACACTCTTAAACAAAACTATTTCATAAATACACATGCCTAGAATATTTCATAAGGGCCCAGTGTTGCAAGGTTTTAAGTATATGAGCAATGACCTCATTCCCCAGATTTGTCTGTACTTATCACCTACAAAAAGGAGAATAGACATCATAAATGCTTACAAATACATCAACACAGATCAAAAATAATCTTGTTCCATAATGGTAAATATCACCTCTGGGCAACTAGGTATAGGCTATACATAGTGTGTACCTACATTAGGTACTGTTAAACTGAAAGTTGGATGTTTTAGCTCCTTACATTGGCTGTTCAAAAGTTCCTGGAACAAGATACGATAGAATCTTCTTTTTTTAAAATGTATTTCAGCTACCTTTCTATGTAGGTAATTTTATATCTCTCTTCATTGTGATATTGCAGAGCTAAATGAATGCTGAAGACAGACTTTACTAGAAAGTAAAATATCATGTCATGTGAATCTAACATAGACTAGGCATAATTATATTCTTCATTTAAGAGTGCCATTCTTTTAAAGATTACATGAGAATGCCCTTCTGTTCTTCATCTTTTTTTAATTGTGCCACATTAACTTACTCTAGAGAAGACAGAAAGAAAATGGATGGTGCAATAGGTCACATCATTGAGGAATAATACTGATTTATAGCACAGTATTATTTGGCACTGTGTTTTTTAGGCAGAAGCAGCTTTTTTGTTTGTTCTACCAACTAGACAATAACATGACGGGTTTAAAACTACTGAAGAAAATATCTGGGCAGTACCCCTACACTCCTACGGTCAACAGCAAATGGGACTGTCATGTTTAGCATGTCCAGGATTTCATTTCGAGCTTTTCTTTTTACTAAATGATGTTGAATATATCAAAGGAAAGTTTTCACAAAAGCATATGAAAACAAAACTTTTTTGGGATGTTGGGAAAAGAGGTTTGTGACCAAAGTCTAAATGGAGCAGTACTTAACTGAGCAGTGCTTCATGCGTGCATTAAAGCCTGTAAGGTTCAACAGGCAGCCAGGATGCTGTGATTTTCAACTCAGGACAAACTGACTTGGTAACCCTTACAGTGAAACTTCCTAGATTTTTAAAGGCATTCTAGAGCCAAATATTTAAAAATCCATCATGCAGGTTATTTTCCGTTAATCTAATAATTAAAATTATTAGATTTCAATCTAAACCATCTGACGCTGTTAATGTCAAAGGTATTCTTTTACAGGCAGACTAACATTCTCATGGAATGGCTTGATGACGTGTGCCATAAGCATCGTGAGTATTTTGACACTCCTGAGTTTCAAATCTTACCTGTCATAGAGTTGTTGGACATTTGGTTATTACCCACAGCCCAAGAGCGGAGGGTCTTAACCAAGGACTAGGACAAGCAACCACCCCAATGTCAAACACCAGATGTTTGCCCATGAGGGTGTAGAAAGCATGAGCTTCTTGATGTCCTAAAATATGTGTACTTGGGTAGCTTAAGACACTTTATCCATTATTTTAACTCCTCTCTCTTCCTTTGCTTTGTACAATGTTCCATTACTCCTATCTTCCTTATCCACAACTATTTCCTGACTCCAGTCCTCAGTGCTGCAATCACACCTCATCTTCCTTGGCACACAATTGCCTCCAAAAGTGACACTGAAAAACACAGGAAGTTTACTTTTTTTAGTTGTTCAATGTTAATCTAGTAAGTGCCCTCCTGATCTGGGAAACACAATGGGAAAAGCTAGTACAGAGGGCAATCCTGCTCTGTCCTTCAAGTCCAAGCAGATGGTGTAACCTTCAGAGATTTGGCTGTCAAATACTGACTGCACTGAAAATCTGCAAGCTCAGATGTCTGGAGTCATGACTCGCCCAATTTCAAGTTGACTTTATTCTCAGCCTCTTTTGAGCAATGTCGTAAGGCATTCCTCTTACAATTAGGCAGATCACCTGTATCTCTGCAAAGGTTCTGCAGTTTCTCAGCTAAATGATCAGTTAATATTTAATGTAGGAGTCCCTCAGCACACCATTTGCTCTCTCTCAAAAGGCTGGCTGCACATATTTGGATGCAGTGAAATCAGGAAGAGACAAGAGGGCACAGAGATCAGTTCCCAACCTCAAATCTGCTACATTGCAGGAGGGCACTACAGGCAGTGCCCATTGTACTGCCCTACTACTACAGTGACACCTGCTCACTGTCCTCACAACGTGGAGCCGACTCATGCACTGTATTGCTTTGTTTAATAGATTCTGTTATGAGCGGATTTCAGATTGATAATTAATGTCTGGGTTGTGATTTCCTTCTCTTTACTCATATTTGAACATTCCTGCTATCATAGCTCCTAGCTATCTCTAGCCAGATACTTGGATAGATACTTAAATCTCTTATCAGTGCTTTCTGTAACTGACTGCCTGTAAAACTTAAAGCATTTATTTTGATAGAGGTTCTCCTTATTCCCCTCCTTGTTCTCCCAGAAACATGCATCTAATTGTATATGAGTATTTTAACAATGTTTTTTGGAAAAGTATCCCAGCTGCTTTCAACTTAAACTTCAGTGGCCTTGCCCACCATCCAGTTATTCCACACACAGTGTCATAACATCTTTAAAATTGAAAGTGTTAAAGCCAGCATAAAATGGAGGAAAACAGCAGTGAATTCTACTATTGTTATCAAGGTAAAATTATATAACTTAAATTTTCACTGATATCTTAAAGTGAAAGTAATCACTGAACAGTAGAATTAAATGGTCATGCTGTGTAATTAAGACCCGTGTGTGCCACCAGGCATTAGCGTTTTATCATTTTCTTATATGATTTGCCCTCACAGAAGAAACCAATCTAGTACAAACACCTGAATTTAGTTTCTCTTCCATGGTTTTAATCTAGTATTTTCATAAGCATGTGGTCACCACGGAGGCCATCTGGCTGGCCACACTCTCCTTGATCCATTTTCTTTATGTGCCAACAGCACTTGCTCTTGTGCCATCTTCCTTGTGGATAAATCTGCTTGCCACAACACTATACCCAAACAATCAGCATGACTGTTTCAGTTTCTGTCTGCTGAGCAATGAGTGCTTCTGTGTTTGCCACAGCTTCACAAACATCAAGGAATGCCTGCAAAACGCTACAATAGCCTTGAACCCACTATGAAGGCCAAGCAGACTGGCAAGAGTTCAAATCTTTGCCTTGTTGGTTTTTTTTTTTTCAGGCATGATGAATTTTGTCTTATTTGTTATAGCTGCGACTCATTATCAAGAGTTACATACAGACTTTGACCTTCATGTTCCCCTTAAACTGTCTGCTTTTGTAAGACTGCTCTCCCTGTTTACCCAGTTTACCAGATTTAGCATGACAAGGTCCCGTGGGTTCAGCAGATAGGTATTGGCAGTCCTGTAAGAAACTGTCTCTACTGTGGACCTGTATTTATGACTAAAGACCATGGAAACGCAAGATGATGATCATTTCAGCCCAGTCTTGTATGGTCTTGAACACCTGGAGAGAGATCTTGACAAATTGGGCAACCACCCACCATATGAATTTCTGACGTAGTGACTGGGCACTCACCAGCCATATGCAGTTCAACAAGGAAAGTGCTGTTCTCTACACCTCGAATGGGGAACCCTGGATGTATAGACTGGGGAATGAGATGCTGGAAAGCAGTGCCATGGAAAGGGACCTCAGGGTCCCAGTCAGTGGAAAGTTGAACATGAGCCAGCAGTTCCCTGGGAGCCAGGAGGGCCAAGCATGTCCTGGGGGGCATCAGGCACAGCATCATCAGCTGGGCAAGGGAGGGGATTGTCCTGCTCTGCTCTGTGCTGAGGTGGCCTCACCTCGAGTGCTGGGGGCAGTTTTGGTCAGTATAAGAAAGATATTAAACCATTAGAGAGTATCCAAAAGAGCCTGGTTTTGACCACCTCCTGGGATGGGTAGTCCACAACCTCCCTGGGCAACCTATCCCAGTGCCTTACCACCTTTACAGCAAAGAATTTCTTCCTCATACCTAATCTAAACCTACCCTCCAGATTAAGGCCATTTCCTCTTGTCCTATCACTATATGCCTTAGCAAAAAAAAAAAAAAAATCTATTCAAAAGATAAATCAAAGCTTCCAAAGTTGAGAATTTAGAAGTCACGTGTGACAATTTCTAAAGAAGTATATGGCACAATGAAGACAGCAGAGGTCCCCAAAGATCTCTTCCTACATAACCTCTCTCTCTATCTATATCCATCCATCATTCTTGCAAACTGAGTAATGGGAAAGCCTATTTTGGGAAAAGATAAAGAGTAACTTCCCTCCACATGTAAAACAGAAGATATGAAAGAAAAGGACAATGAGGTAGATTTAAAGAAGTGCTGATACACTCCCTTTACTGACCAAAAGGAATGTTCCAGATGGCACATTTAATAGTATCTGTACTGTCTTTTCAAGGCCAAGCCACAAAACAGACCAAGAACTGTATTGCCCATAACTGTATTGCACAATTGTGGACATCTGTAGGTTGGCTGCTCCCAACTACCACATTTCCATTTAGCATGTGAGGTCATAACTTTTTAGGAACTTGCATGTCTGATGTGGGCCAACTGATGCTGCCACATGGTGTTACAGGATGCACACCAGAGAACATGTTCTTACAGATTTCCATTGCAAGCAACCATGAGTTTGGGTTTATGCCACGGAATTATATATCCTTAAGTATTCTTTCCTTCAGTGCACTGAATGTGAATCTAAAAGAGTATAAAGAAAATTTGAGTAAAGGATCTTTAGGCTCAGATATAGAGCTTAAATTGCAAAGAACAGGATATATAGACGTAGTGTCTATTTCTTACACTCTGGCTCTCCTTTTTCTCTGTTTGTCTGGGGCTTTTTTGCTTTCCTCTGATTTGTTTATGCACTCAGGCACTGCTACAGCAGCTGAGTGAGAAACCAACAGGAGTGTCTTCACAAGTTTCTATAAATCAGCCTAGAGATTGAATTATTTCATGTGTTTTGTGGCATGTTCTATATGTCTAAATATCCACTTCAGGGGCTTGAGGTTTCTTTTATTAACTTGTCTTGCCTCAGGGAAGGAGAAGTTTTGTATTTCATAATCATAACGGATACGTTCAATGTAAATTTACAGAGGCTTGTACAGAACAAGCACATTATATAATAAAAATTTTTCAGAAATAATATTTGGGCAAACAGAAAATTTGCTGTTTTCTCTTAAACCACCAAAGTAATTGTCAGGAATTTCACCAGAAATACTTGAAATATCAGCAAAGACATATTTTTTTTTTTAAACTTGCTTTGGAGATATATTTCTCTGATAAGATTAAAAACCTGACATGAGAAATTCCAAAGTTTAGAAAATAGCAACGAATTAACACATAATTTTGTAAATAAAACTTACTACCATTTTAATGGTTTCAGGAAGAATTTTAAAGCACTTAATCTGATCTGCTTATAGAATAGTTAGCAGAAGCTTCTGCTTACACATACGCACAACGGATTTAAAAATCAGTACACAAAGCCTGTAAGTATTGCCCTTTCAGAGGGTCAAAGAAAGTAAAGAAAGAAAAAATATGCTATTGCTCCTTTGAGCACAGCACTAGTTGTGTTCAGCAATACCACACATAGTCTTCTTTTACATAGTAAATTACAGACTCATCTGAGTTGTTTCCCTGTACCTTTCTGAATTTTAGATGTAGCTATTTAAAAAACTTCATTAGATCCTTCCCATGCTATGGGAGTACCTTGTGTATTAAATTACAAAAGTAATGGTTCAAAATTATGAGTGTTTGTAATTGCACCACCACCAGTTGTTGCAGTATCCTATGAAGCAGAAAAAGACATATACCAGAAATCCTTTCCACAAAGCTCAGGAAAAGAAGCAAAAGTTACAGTAATAATTTTCTCTTCCACTACTATATGAAACCGGCTACTTGTATTCTGCCAATATATCACAAAAGGAAATTGCACCACTTCATATGTATTAACAGCATTACTAGGAAAATCTTGACTACAATTTTATATATGTCAAGTTTGTGAAAACTTCAAGCCTGTGGACCTCATTTATCCTGCTTTATATGCAGTCATTTTATATAGAGTATTTCTTACTCTGGTAGCACTATAGGCACTACTACAATGCATAGTTAGTATACCACAAAGAATGAAAACGTCTGTATTTTCTAATAAAGTGTTTATACCATTTGCAAGAACAGATCTTAGTCTATATCCCTGAAGGGCGAGACAAAATGGTGAGAGAAGACTGGATCATCATAGCTCAGTCATCAAACTTCAGAGTAGTGGAGGTGATATTTTTGACATATGAATAAATGTGTATCCTTTCACAATTTTCTTTTATTAGCTCAACATTTCAGCTGTCATTGCAAGACATTTTCTGAAATGTCTGGAATAACTTATGCTTCTCAATGAATATGCAATTTTTCTGCATATATTTAAAAAAATGAGGTTTCTGTCATCTTTTGTTCCAAAAGGTAGTGTGTGCTAATAAATTAATGCTAATAAATTTGTATCTGTTCCACCAGAGCTTCCACGTATTTCAAAATAAACATTGAAATAGAAGAGGAAACTCAATTAAGAGTGTCATCTAATCTTTAAAGCAGAATATAGGCATATTGTTTAACTTACAGCTCTGCTGGAAAGCAGACTGGTTTGCTTCTGTTTTGCAGTCCTGCCATGTACATTCCAAACAAGTGATGATGCAAAACTAAATACTGGATTCCTTAAATATAGAGCATATTCTCAAGCGTATACAGTAAGCATACTTTCAGCTTAAAAAGCTGCAGAAGCCTTTTCTGACCTGTTTGTATCAAAAAAAGAAGGTGGTATGTGGAGGTGAAAACTTCTTGAGTAACACAGGCTCCATTTACATAGAAGAGGTGAAAGGATGGAGCTCATACATTTGTCTTCCAAAAAAAATAAATAAATACAAGGCCCAGTTGGTTGTGCTGGCAGATGTTGTGGGGGAAAGGTAGAAGAAATAGAGGCTGTTGTGCTTCTACCGGGGTAATGTTGCAAGTGGATGGAGACTGTTAGGAAATAAAGTGGCTCAGTTTCATTCATTTGGATGACATCTGGATGAACTGTCTGTTGTGTAACTAAATGGTTAAACACGTTTATCTCATCATTGAGACTTCGTAGAACAAAAACTGGAAAACTGGAGAATTCCTTAACTGATGGTAAGATTTAATAAACCTTATTCATTCTTTCAAATACTTGTCATGCTATATCTTAAAAAAAGGCTTTTTCTTAAAAAAAAAAAAAAAAGACTATTAAGCTTTCATAGTAACTCAGAGTACACAAAAGTACACCAAGAATAAAGCTAGTAATTTTTTTGCTGTGCAGTTTTGTGAGGTGGATAGTGGCTGTATTTGTAAAATAACTATTCATAATTTTAAACAACACTTGGCAGCATTGTTATAGTATCTTCTGTTCTCAAGAGGGTACGCTTCAAGCTGCCCAAATGTATCAGTAATAATACACCACTTGCCAGGGAAATTACAGCCAAAAAACCAAGTTTAGACATAAAATAGCATCCAAATGTGGATTTAAGTGACAATCCTATTTGTCACCAGAACTGCAGTAATTTGGGGGAAAATGCATGCTGAATGGCATGTATATTGATTTATACAGAATTTCACAGTTTGTTGCAGCCCTTTGACAATAGCCTAGCTGCTAGAAATTGCAAACTACCACTCACACCCCGCTAAAGATCCCCTTTTACAAAACGGCCCTATTTGTGGGGGGAGGCTTATATATGTTGAGTCTCCTAAATGACTGCTTCAATCAGGCTTCAATGGACTCTCACAGAAAACTAGAAGCTGTTTCTTGCCGAAAGGGATTTGCACCAGCCAAGACTGCCCACAACTGACCAACCCACACCAAGGATTTCTTAAAACTGGATGAGCAATGCATTTTGTTTGACAGAAAAATGCATTGAAGAGAGATCTTTCTACAATCCTTGTTTCTGGTTCTGAAAGAAAAAGAAACCAAAAACTCAAAACCCATAAAAACACAAACAACCCACATAGATTGCTGCATAGGATGACGCAGAAGAGCATTCTGTTTTGAAGGACAGTCTTGAGCAGGCTTTCTGGCCTGAGACTTGAAAGAAATCCATGGTATTTATTTCCTAATGCAGTCTTCTTTGAAGCAAAGGATTCCTCTTCCTTGGTATCTGAGCTTGGCATCTAAGAAAAACAAATTCTTGGTTCACTTTCCTCCATGAATGAAGCACTGTTTCATAGAATCATAAAATCACTAATGCTGAAAAAGACCCCTAAGATCACTGAGTTCAGCCATTAACATGAGACTGCCAGGTCCATCACTAAACCATGTACCCTAGGTACCAACATCTACCTGTTTTGCTTGATCCATTTACAGAGATTAAATTTATACAATTTTATCAAATAAAGATTCACTCTGTTGCTGTTAAGAAAGACTATATAAACATCTATACCTGTATTTATATCTATGTATGTATATATATATATATA
>VZRF01010153.1:582003-687915 GCA_013396875.1 Vireo altiloquus
CTGCGCCGCCTGGCCGGGAGGGGGCGGTGGGAGCTGGTGTCGCGCCGCCGCCGCGCTCCTTACCGCCCCTTACCGCGGCCGGTCTCCGGTCGTGCCGTACGCCCCCGGTGGGGCTGCCGCGGCGCCGACCCCAGCCTGGGGCGTGAGCGGTGCCGGTGTTGTCAGGGAGGCCTCGTGGTTGTCGATGCGTGGTGAGCCCCGGGCGGCACTTTGCCCCTGAGCGGTGGCAGCGGTGGTTTCGTTTCCCCGCCGTGGCTGGCTGCTCGGCCCGCCGGCCCCAAGCGGCGGCGGTGGCTCATGGCCTGGGGTCCCCGGCCCGGGAATACGCCGGAATCCCTCTTTTGTGTGTAGCATGTACGTGTGCGCTGATCATCAGAAATAAGCGTTTCTGATAGAGGGCATGTGCCGGGAAACCTCGGACCGTGCTGATGTCTCGTGCCTGTGTGGGTTTGCTTAGCCTTCAGATAACGTGTCAGCAGCTGCCTTGTGAAAAGAATCACTGCAGTCAATTCACATTGCTATAACGTTCATTGCATGCATAAGTAAATTTTGAAATCGTGGACCCCAAATCAGCCATATGTTGGGACAACCTGTGATTTTTGGTTGCTATAGGTAACAATAACACTGTCTTGGAAATGGCACAAGAAGTGTTGAGGCAGGTGTGTAGGTTTTATCCCCTTGTCTGAAAGTTTCCTTGCTTCAATCATACATCAGGTTGATTTATTTTGTTTTATTTTTCGCTTTGCTTTGCTTGGTATAGAGAGGCGGAAACTCCTTCCCTGTATGTTTCTTCCTTCTTTCAAACAAAGAATATTTTATTTAATTTTTGTGCAAGGAAAAGCACAAAGAAACATAGATTAGAAGTGGGCTGATATCTTGATGTTCTTTTCCCGTTTTACCATGTAGCATGCCTTCCTCCACCAAAAGTAGGTTTGTAGGAGGTCTGGCTCTGCTTCTGCCTAGGAAATGTTAGTGGCAAAGAAATAGAAGAATGCATCTTTCTAAGAAGAAAGGGAGAAAATGTATCCTTTTAGGAACACTTCTGCAATGTGTTCACAACCAGAGCTATATACTCACAGTGATTAGTAGAGGCATATAGTGAGACTAGTTAAATGTCCAATTTTTCAGTGTTTAATTTCAGTTCTTTTCCACTTAACCTTGTTCCAGACAATTGGTTTTCTCTGCAAGCTGAGCATTGCATAAATAAATTGGGAAAATTGATGCTGTCTTTAAAATTATCTAATTACAGAACTCGTAATGGTTATTAGCTGAATAAATGTGGTGTTCTCTAAAGGTAACTGGCTATCCAAGATTTACAATTGCAGTGAGAGGAAAAAAAAAAAGAGTCTGGTTTATTTTGTCAAGGTTGAATGACTGTGAAACAGTTAAATACTGGGTTTAAGAAGCTTGCCAAAAACACTTTCTTTAGGGCTGACATTAGGTATAAAAGATCATGTAAGAAACTTAACTTTTGCAAAATGATGTGATAGCTTTTTCATTATACCAGTGGAGTTGATTCTATATGACTCATACTGTACTTTACTGTGTATATAGTAGTACTCAAAAAAATTTGAAATCTGTTACTGTTTTCTTTATATACTAATGTGACACTTAGTAGGTTTTTTTCCTATATTTAGTTAAGGTTGTTTATTCATAATTCACAATGAAACCAACATCAATGTGTCTCTTCCTTTTTTTTTTCTTTTTGAGACGAGTGCTTCCATGTCTAGTTAGTCCACACATTTAGACTATGTAGTTGGCATTTCTACACAGCTCTTTGTAAGTAAATGCTACTGTTTCCTGAAAAAGAGAGCTCCAGTAGTCTGCCATGTGGGTCTCAGTATTTGACAGGGACATAAAGGAACTGTAAAACCCTAGTTCTGGCAATCACTCAAGTCTCTTAGATAAGCTCAATGCAAAGTGATGATAAGGCTGCTTTTAGAGAGCTCCACCTATGTCTTACCCCCATGCAGAGTTGATACTGGCAGAGGGTCCCTTTGTTTTCTTGGAACACTCGTAATACTGTAATCACAAACAACAGCTTCCACAACTTCTGTCATAGTGTGGACCACTCCTTAGCCTGAGACTTGTGGGTGTCTGACAGACAAGCTTAGTATTACTTTCCTTATTCTAGAATTTTTGTATTGTATATTTGGGTTTAAAATCTCATTTTTCTCTCCTGTCAGTGCAGCAACTAATTTCTGCTTCAGAGACCTTTTCCATGGATCATGAACTACCTTATCAGGCTCGACTGTCTGGATGTCATCTCAGAAAGAACTAAGCTCTCTCTCACATAAAGAGACAGTGATATTGTTATTAGAAAAAAATCAACTGTCGTGCTCAGATGAAACAAACGGAAGCAGAACTGTCAGAATGATGTGCACATTGTGTCATTCCCAAGAAGTGGTCAACAGTTGCACAGAAGAATTGACATTGCAGTCTGTAAATTATTGCAAAATAAAAATTATAGATGTTTTAGTGTCTGTAAGCCAATATATTATGTGCACAGAGAAAATAATTTGAACAAAAAGGAACTACTGATTTTGTGCCATTCTTCCAAACCTCTGCAGGTTCTTCATGGCTGATGAAGGATAACCAGTTGTGCTTATAACCATATTTTAATAGATTTTTGTGTCAGTTATACTGTTGCAAAGGACAGATGCTGCTTACCATTCTAAAGTTGTATGTGTATCAATAAAGTCTCGCTCAAGGCACAGAAAATCTGGCCCTCTTAAACAAATTTAGGAAATTGGTGTCATGTATTCTGCAATTGCAAAACACATGGGGAATCTTTGAGTAATGTGGCCTACATAAAGCTTTATTAAATACAGTAACTAACTGTGGTTATTTTGTCTATATATAGCTTCACAGTTAATATATGCATCTATTAAATAATATGAAACTGAATCGTTCAAATTATCTTATTTCTTTTGAGAGCTTCTGGGAGAATGGAATTGTTCTTGGCAGTTCTTATTAGGATTCTTTGAAGACTGAACCATTAATCCTTTTCCTCTGTGTGTTGGTGGAGTTCAGTGAACTATATAAGGACATTGAAAACGGATAGAGATTTGAGGTGCC
This sequence comes from Vireo altiloquus, assembly GCA_013396875.1. Taxonomy (NCBI): domain Eukaryota; kingdom Metazoa; phylum Chordata; class Aves; order Passeriformes; family Vireonidae; genus Vireo; species Vireo altiloquus. Next base: position 585,082 of record VZRF01010153.1, read on the forward strand.
ATGATGCTGCCTACCAAAACTAGTAGGTAATAACTAATTCTTCTTGTGGAGGTAAATACCTGTACAAAGTCTAGGTGAAGCTGAACTTGGGTAAGGTGAAATGACTTTCACATGAAGAAGGAATGTATTTTGAAATTCTGTAGCAGTCATCAGATTGTCTTCAGCAGACTGTCTGTTTATGTAGTGCTTTGTTTTGTAGTGCTGTATTTCTACTTACACTCTTTAGGACTATATAACATTTTACCAGATTTAGAGATCATTATAGTCACTTGTGTCTGGGGGGTTTTTCTGCCAAGTATGTTTAGATCCCAGTGTCTCACAACAGGGAAAAAACCTGGTCTAGTTCTAGACAGGCTTGGCCATCTCAATTGTACCAGCAAGTTCTAGCAAGTAATTTAAATTCCCTTCTGTGCTCTGACTCCTCAGAAGTACAGATTGATGGGTCAGGTTCCCAGTGCCTGTTCTTTCACTGGAGGTCTGTCATGGCTTTGCAAAAAATAATTCTGAAGGCATCTTGTTTTTCCTGGTTTCATCTTTGAACTCTGCTAAATTCTTCAGAAATACGAGCTAGCAAGCAGACTGTTCTGGCTTTGGCTGGGATAGACTTAGTTTTCTTCCTGGTAGCTGATACAGTGCTATGTTTTGGATTTAGGATAAGAATAATGTTGATAACACACTGATGTTTTAGTTGTTGCTGAGCAGTGCTTACACTAAATCGGGGCCTTGCCAGCATCTCATACTGCCCTGCCAGGGAGGAGGCTGGGAGTTCGCAAAAACTAGGGAGGAACCACAGCCAGGGCAGCTGACTCCCAACTGACCAAAGGGATATCCCAAACCTTTTGGCATTATGCTGAACAACTACACTGGGGGAGAGTTGGCTGGGAAGCCTGCTGCTCAGGGACTGGATGGACACTGATCAGCAGCTGGTGAGCAGTTGGGCATCACTTGTTTTCTGTATTCTTGTATCATTATTTTCCCTTTTTTTTCTGTCCTATTAAACTGTTTTTATCTCAGCCCATGAGTTTTACCTTTTTTCAGATTCTCTGCCCCAGCATTGGGGGTAGGCGAGTGAGTAACCGTGTAGTGTTTAGCTGCCAGGTTAAACCACAGCACGTAATTGTGTAAGAGGATTTTGGCTACAGCAGCAGCTTTCAAAGGTTTTAGAAGCTCTACTTACAGAATAAAAAGAAAATTTTAATGATTAAGAAGAATGTATTAAAATCCTTTTGGCAATTTGGTTGAGGGTTTTCTTCTGTTTATTTCTTTAGTACAGTATATCTGTATGTAACCTTGTCCCATCCTGGTAATTAAAATGAGACTGCTTTAAGGAATGAAAGCTGAAAGTCTTAAACTACCCTCCCTAAAGGAAAAATAAGAGGTATGGAATTTACTTTGTTGTAAATTCAACAACTTTTACAACTTTGTTGTAAAAACAACAACTATGTTGTTGTTTTACTAATGTAGAAACTTTTTAATCAAGACTAGTTCAGGAAGAGAGTCCCTGCAAATACTGCATGTTTGAAGAGAGATGCTTCTTCCAAATTTATTGTTGGAAGCAAAGTATGGTATTCAATGGGTGCTCTTGTCGAACGAAGGATTAATTGGTTTGGGGGCTGTGTTTGTTTCATTGGTTATTTGAAATTCATTGCTGTTGAAGATGTTAATTTTGTTGCTGGCTTAGGCTGCCCCATAAGCCCGTGGTTCCTTGAGGAGTACTGTGTCAGCACCTGTTGAGGTGGGCCAGTCTGTTAGGCTGACTGCCCTTCCTCTGAAGAGACTTCTTGAGATACATAGTGATGTTTGAATGTGTGTGCCTTTCATCGGGCGAGGAAAGAAACAGAGAAATTGCAGAGGGTCAATGTAGTAGTGGGGATTTCCTGTATCATAATAGAGTGTGAATTATCAATGGGAAATGGAATGAAATTAAAAGTTTCTGCTGAGCCTTTTCTCAATGTGTGGAGACAAAGTAGTGTCAAAAATGTATTTTGAATGTACTAGGTAAGAGGCAATACACTGGGCCGGTGGACTGGAAAATGGCTTGGATTTTGCCTAGCCTGTTTGCAAGCATTTATAGAACGTGCTAGAAATAAGCATTAAGATTTCATATACAGCCTTAATTATCCTTGACATGCTATACATTCTGATATATTCAGTTGCATTATAACATAGGGGTTTTCAGTGTCTTTTTCTCATTCTCATACAGAATGAACAGTGTATATTTAACAAGCAGCTATATACACAGAGATTATTGTTATCATGTTAAAACTCTATGGTGATTGATTTATGCTATGACTGTTGGTACTTTACAAGCTCCAGCCTGAAGGCTGCTTAGGCCTGTTGTCAGCAATGTAGTGGCTGTCTAGTTGACAAAACATTAGTGAAAATCCTTGGGAGAGAAGGATACATTGGTATCCTTATACAGATGGAAGTTGAGATGCAGGCTGGCACAAGATTCCTCACAGTCCATAGAAGAATATACAGAAAGCTCAACTTTCACTGATTAGTGGAGGCAGATGCTGGGAATGTCAGTGAGACTAATAAAATCATTTCAAGTTAAGCACACACAAAATGAAGAATATACTGATGCCACTTCTCTGGGAGTAATCTGGTTAGTGTCACAAAGAAAATCTGGAGCAAGTGAAGGAATGGTATCTCATTTACTGATGAGACCAACCAACCAAGATTAACCAGCTTAATGGGCTTGGCTTCCAATGATCATGTCCTTCCAGTTCAAGACTGCTCCCTCACAATGAGCAAGAAATCAAGCCAAGGTGACAGAAGGACTGGATGAAAGCAAGGCATTTGACACTGTCCCACACAATATCCTTATGTGTAGAGACATGCAGATTTGGTGGATGGACCACAGAATGGACAAAAAAATAGCTGAATGGTTGCATTCCAAGGGTTGCAGTCAATGGCTCAGTGGAAAGCAATGACAAGTGGAGTTCCTCAGGGTTCAGTTTGGGAACTGACTTTTTTTTAACATCTTTGTCAGTGATTTGAACAGTGGGATTGAGTGACCCCTCAGCAAGTTCGCTAACAATGCCAAGGTGTGTGACGCTGTTGACGTGCTGGAGGGAAGAGATGTCATCCAGAGATGCCTTGACAGTCTTCAGAGGTGGGGCTGTGTGAACCTCATGAAGTTCAGCAAGGCCAAGTGCAAGGTCCTGCACATGGGTAGGGAAATCCCAAGCACAAATACAAGTTGGGTGGAGAAGGACCTGGGTGTGTTGGTGGACAAGAAGCTCAACAGGATTCGAAATGTGCATTTGGAGCCCTGAAGGTCAACCATGTCCTGGACTGCATCAAAAGAGGCATGACCAGCAGGACAAGGGAGGAGCTTCTGCCCATCTTCTCTGCTCTTGTCAGACCCCACCTGAAGTACTGCATCTAGCTCTGGGGCCCCCAGCATAAGGAAGACATGGACCTGTTGGAGCAAGTCCAGAGGAGGGCCACTGAGTTAATCAGAGGGCTGAAACACATCTATGAAGACGGGCTGAGAGAGTTGAGACTGTTCAGCCTGGAGAAAAGGCTCTGAGGAGACCTTCTAGCCTCCTTCCAGTATCTAAAGGGGGCCTGCAAGAAGGTTATAGAGGAACTTTTCACAAGGACATGTAGTGATAGGACAAGGGGGAATAACCTTAATCTGAAGGAGAGTAGGTTTAGATTAGGTATTGGGAAGAAAATCTTTACTGTAAGGATGGTGAGGCATTGAACAGGTTGCTTGGAGAGGTTGCAGAATCCCTATGCCTGGCTGGAAGTGTTCAAGACCAGGCTGGATGGGGTTCTGAGTTACCTGATTGACTGCAAGGTTCCCTGCCCATGACAGGAGAGTTGGAACTACATGATCTCTAAAGTCCCTTCCAACCCAAACCATTCTATGAATTTGCAAGAAGTCCCTGACAAAGCTCAAGTAAAAAGGGGAACATACAAGACGTCAAAGTAGCAGCAGGTGACTATAGAGGAGCAGAGAGAGATGGATTTTGCTTGCAAAGTCACAGCCTACCTGGGGTTTAAGCTGATGAGTGGCTTGTAGTTGCCTTTCTTGTTCTCCTATAGATGTAACAGGAGGAAGATGATGACTATGGGGAAGGTGGGGCCTCTAGACTGCATGCCGCAGGGAACCTGGAGACAAAAAATTGAATGCAGTAAATAGTGTCTTCTCCTCTTTAGTCTGTAATGATAAGATCAGCCTTCAGGAGCCATAGTTTTCTGATACGTGTTGGAAAGTCTGAAACAAAAAAGACTTACCTTGGTGGAGGAGCACCAGTTTAGGGAACAGTTAAACTATGCAATTCTTGGCAATGCAGAAGTCCATGGGATCTAATAAGACACAATCACGAGCGCAGAGGGAGCTGGCAGGTCTCACTGTTAGGCTACTCTGAGTGACCCTTGCAAGGTAGTGATGGTCTGTGGGGAATGTAGACTTTTATTGAGCATCTTGACTATATAAAAATGACCTTTTTTGTTTTTTCAGGAGTCACTACTTGTGAGAAATGCCAGTACCTTGGGTTCACATTCACAATAAATGTCCTTTTTGTCTCATGAAGTGCCTTGAATCTTGTGGAAAATCATGCTGTGTTTTTGCAGGTTATGAGAAGACAGAGGATGTTTCAGAGAAAACGTCCCTAGCTGATCAAGAGGAAGTGAGAACTATATTCATCAATCAGCCCCAGCTAAACAAATTCTGCAATAACCATGTCAGGTATTGACAAAAACACTACAGCATTGCATGTTGAATAGCAAAATTGAAAAGATTTAATTTATTCTACTTCTGTCATTTCCGCCGACCACCAATGACAGTCTTAGACACTGGTGGGAGGAATTAAATGAGGAGATAAGTAAGCTGTTTCAGTTAAAAACCTGACCTTCTGAATTTTTAAGAATGGGATGGGGAAGGTACAGCTGTTTTAGAGCTGTACCATCAGCATGTCCCTAGAGGACAGATTAATTCTTCAGGTTTCAGTTCAGTTCATCTTTGAATGTATTTGTGGTGGCTGAATGCTGATATAGATGTACTGCACTTGAGCACAGCACTGTTTGTGCTTTGGAAACACTTGGCCTCTTCAGTCAGGCAGTAACAAAGGTGCTGTGGTTGCCTATGAGACGAGTTTTCAATTTCAGGTACAGGCTTTAGGGACTTCGTTGATGGTTTGTGCTGTGGTTTTTTGTTTGCTTTTGATGAATTTTAAGTCATACAGTAAATATTCATAAGTAATGTGCGTTTAGATCTGATAACATCCTCAGTTCTGTTGTTAAAATTTAAAGGAAATGAATGGCAAAGATACCTCTGTCCCACGTAGATGTGTTTTCTGAAGGTATCTTTAATAATGTGCAGAAATTTTGTAGACATTGAGAATAATAGGGAGGGATTTTCCAAGACCTCGAGAAACTTTATATGCTGTTTCTTGGTGTATACAACTTGTCTTTCTGTCATTTGCTTGGTTACTTTACAGTATTGAGGTATTTTGAAAGATACATTAATTCCGCCTTATATTGACTGTTTTATGCAAGGTCAAAGTAAATATGACTGACATAAAGAGAAGTTAAAATATTCTTACAAGTCTTTTGCTTAAAAGGTTTTGGCATGATTGTTTTCACATGCATTGTTTTAGGAGCTTAGATGGCAGTTGTCTATTCTTAGAGGTGCAAAAGGCTGACACAGAGCTGGGAGCTCAAACATTTTGTGATGATGGCTTAGCAGAGATTGTTTTGCTAGGATAAATTCTATTTTCTTCTTCCAACCTAGCAAAAACACACTTAATATCCAATATTTATCAGTTTAAAATCAAAAAGCAAACTGTTTCATTTGAAAGCTTGTATAACTGAGAGGGAAAGAATACATTTGAAGATTTTTTTTGTACTGTAATAATAGCATGTGTTTTTGTCTCTTCCTCTCAGCACTGCAAAGTACAACATAATCACATTCCTGCCAAGGTTCCTTTATTCCCAGTTCAGAAGAGCTGCTAATGCATTCTTTCTTTTTATTGCATTGCTTCAGGTAAGATCAACAATAAGATTCTAATATTTTAAACTTGCTAAGAGAGCATTTATATTACAGACAGAGATACTGAGATACTAAGGTTTCTGTACAGTTCTTTCCAAGCTAGCTGGCCTATCCGAACAGCTGTATCATGTAGACATATCTTTAATTAAATGCTTGGATTTGTGGGTTTTTTTTACTCCTTGGAGATAACAAAATGCACACAAAGATTTTTTTATAAAACAGATTAAGTATAGCTGAAATTCTGTTGGGTGTAAAATACTTGTGAGAAGAAAATTCCATTTAAAAATATCCGGCATATACAGAAAACTGTTACCTATAGTTGGCATTTCTTCTAAAGGGTACTGTTTAAAATCCTGAAATCCATGAACTTTACTCCTGTAGGTTCTTTTGAGGGACAGGAATTGCAGCTGAGGGGAAGTGATTATTTATTCTTAGACATAAAGATTGAAATTGAGCCTGGACAAAGAAAACCAGTTGTGGAGTCCAATACTACAACAACTATTTCCTGTAAACCAGCTAATGAATGTCCTGGTTAGGAAGGAAGCACACAGTCTTTTTCATATCACCACTGTAGCTTCATTAGGTATATTTGTAAAGTGAAATCTCTGACCAAGCTTACTGAGACGTTTTTAAAAAAGTACATAACATTTTGCCCATCTATTAGAATATTTTCGTTTTGTGGTAGTTCAGGTTGCTAAAGCAGGTTATGTGGTTTTTGTATACTATTCTTTCAATGCATTAGCTAATGATAAATGAAAAATTGAACTGTATTCAGGTGCAGCCGTAATTAGCATTGACTAGTTCAACATTTCAAACATATTTGATAAAACCAAATTTTCTACACAATTTCAAATGCATTGTTTAAAATGTGTTAATTTGTCTGTTGTGGAAGTCATTGTGTTGACATACCAAACAAAAATTACTGAAAAATGGCACATAAACTGCCAAATGTACTTTTTCCTTCCTCACTTCAAATGTTTCTGCAAGTCAGTTTATTCCTCTGTCCTTACTCTGATTTCTTTACTTCTACTTTAAGTGCTTGGGGCAGTTTCTTATGATACACCTGTGTAAGTAGCTTACACTGTTTCCTGGTGAAAAAATTCAGGGTTTCATTAGGTTTTGTGCCTGGAAACCTGTGGCTTCTAAGGGAATAGCCTGCTAGCCCCATCTAGCATCTCAGGTTAATCGAGTGGTCCAGCAGTGTTCCCTGTGGTGCCACTGTGGAGACACAGAATATGAGATTTCAGAAGTGTTAGGAAGTGGAGTCCACTAGCATGTCAGGCTATCAGTGAGACTACACTGTCAGGAGAGGGAAGTAGAGAATAATGGAATTGTAGTACAAGCTGGTGACCATTTTGCTTTCAGATTCTGCCTGCAAAATGACATGGGAATGGGAATTTGAACCTACATATAGGAAGGAGTGAAAAGGTAGGAATAGCTGGAGAAGTGATAGATCCCTTTCCTCTGTAGCCAGCTTATAGACACTTGCTGAACAGTAACTTTCTGCCTCATTTCCATTTAATTTCTTGAAAAATGTCTGCAGTAACCTGGAAGATAGATCTATATTGCTCTTAAACAAACATAGCATGTGTACGTATAACATCCTGTTTTCTTTAAGAAGTGCAATGTGGTGGCAGCAAAAAGAAATGTATATAATTCATAAGTAACATTGGCTGTTTTTCAAAACATTTTATGATAAATTGAGGGTCTCTTCTAACCACTTTGAGGCACCAGTAGTTAGTGTACCCTTTTCTTGCAGAGTTGTCATTGTTGTCATTCTGCATTACCCATAGCAAGTCTGTTAAGGCAGTAATCTTTTTAACTATCAGTGTTGCCATTGAGAATTCTAGTCAATATAAAGACAATTATGGGTAACCATCTATGTATATCACATAAGCAGCTGCATTTTCTCACAATTTACTTTACACACGTTTGCTTGCATCATCTGTGCCCATACCTGCTTAGCAAAAATGGAGTTTTTTGCTAACCAGTAGTCTGGCAGAAAGCAGCTCTTTGAAATTTGTCAATTAATATCTAATATGAATAAAAATATATCTTAAGAGATTAAAACTGTAGAAAAGCAAAAATACCTTGGACTAGTGTCCACTCTAACAAAAATGTAATCTGGAAAATTTAGTTATATTTTATAAATAAGTATTTTAATTCAATTGTAAACAAAGAAAAGGAAGGTGAATATTCTGCAAACACTAAAACCTCAGGAAAAAGTACCAGTGAACACTGCTTAGAATGCAAATGTTCTTTTATTGTATCAGCTGCTTTTGGATTGAAGCCTATAAACCTCTCTTGAAAACTATGAACACCATGTCTAAAAAGTGAATTCACTTTTCTTTATTTGCACAGAGTACTGTTTCTTATACTAAAAATGTTTTCAACTAGCAATGCAAAATATTTTTTTCTCTTTTTTTTCAACAGCAAATACCAGATGTATCACCAACAGGCCGCTACACAACATTGGTTCCTCTTTTATTTATTTTAGCTGTAGCTGCGGTGAAGGAGATAATAGAGGATATTGTAAGTATTTAATAGCAGTATTTTGTAAATAGCTATCCTATTTTTCATTTATAATATTACAAAAATATTTTCCAGTTGTCAAATCCAGGTCCAAGCATTAGATTTATCTCTTTATTTCTAATGTCACATGCATAAAATCCTTCATATCACTGTTGTGACTTTTCATGGTTTTATAGACAGCAAGGGGAATAGGCCTTTTCAGTTCTTCCTGTTGCTCCTGTCCTGTGCAATTTACTTGTTAGCATTCCATATCTTAGTGCTAAGTGTGATCTGCTGACTCCTGATGGCCAGGAACAGACATAGAATTGGTCCTTGTTAGGCAGGTGCCTCCACTTAGACCAGGTTTTCCTACGCTCTTTCCAGTCACTGTCTGTGGTAGTGGTTGTTTTGCTTTCTTCTTGTGTTGAAAGAAAACTTTTAAAGAACTGAGACATTGTCAACACAGAAGTGTCCATTCTTACTTTATTTTGAGGGGATGGAAAGGAATTTCAGTCTCTGTTTCACTTCATACAAAAGATGTTGGGGATTTCTGAGTACCTTCCTGACCTCTCTTCACTAAAAGTATATGATAGAAACCTGTCTCTCTAACTTGCTTAAAATAATTGAGTCTTTTAATTGATGTCTTTTGTATCTAAGGAATTAAATTAATCTTAATTATTTACCAAATCACTCTAGATGCTAAGAATTTCTTTACCTGCTTTTGTTCTGTTTTAGTTGTGCAGGTGTGTTATGAGAAGGTCAGGACATCAGATATACTCTGACAATACATCAGAGTGCCTTGTCCTCTAGAGGAGTAGTGTTCCTGTTTGTGGGCGCTTCTCTTGAGTTTTAGAAAGGGTGGAAGGTAGTATAGTTTTTCCTTGCACACAAGTGGTAAGCTCCCTGGGAACATCAGATTTATCATGATTGAGCAGAATTACAATGTATATGCAGAAACCTGACCAAGAGGAAGAGTGTTGAGCTGCAAAGGAGGTTTGGAATAGAGAGTGGTTGGTCACATGCTGCCTTTATTGATATAGTCAGCTCAGTTTTCTTCTCAGTTACCTCTGTCAATGGATGGTAAGCAAGATATAGGCTCCCTAGGTTGTATGAAGCTCCTAGGTCACAGAGTTGAGTGGTCCTGCAAGATGCAGTGAGGTTTCCATTAAATTTTTTTCTTCTCTTTGGCATTTCTAGTTTTTGCTGCCTTACAGTCAGCTTCGCCTTAAATGCCTTTGTTGCTTTCTCTTTACATAAACAAAACCCCTTTTGAAAAAAGCCCATAAAATCAATTCATGTTCTTTCAGATATTTTTAACCATTCTGCTTTTAATGCTTACAGACTTACACCATCTGTCGGTGCCTAGGCAAATACAAAACTGAGGCTGCTGCTACTGTACAAAGTGTCCTTTTAAAATTATCTCATCCCAACGCTTTTCTTTTGTTATTTTTTTTCTACCATTTGCTCTTTGCAACTTGAAGTGTACAGTTTGGTGTGGCAGGGGAGAAAGACAGGGATTGGGTATCAAGTTTTGCATATATCAGCTAAATAAACTTCTCATTACCAAATGCTACAGAGATAGCTAAAACCCATACAGCTGTACTGGTTTTTCCTGAGAAAGCTGACCACTTTCTGCATAGTAAAATATTCAAAGTGTTTTCCCTTAACCATTAATTTTCATTATGTCTCAGGTTTTTTTACACAGTGAGATATCTAGGGTCTCCAGGAATGGTAATCTTCATCTAATATTAAAGCTTTTGGATGGGAACCTTGTATATTGATATCAATAAATGTACTTATCGAAATAATACTTTTAGCTCTAGAACCAAATGTTTCTTTTTCTGGAATGAAATACCAAGAAGAGAAAGATATTAGCAGAAGATACTATTCATGAACAGCATGTGTTTTCCATATATGCTTAAAAGTGCTAGCAAGATTGGTGACATGCAGTGCTAGATTGTCAGCTGGTTTTTTTCCAATGATTTTCACCCATCATACCTCAGAAAGCATTGGACATTAACCTTTTCAAAATGGAGGAGATTTACCCTATGGGCAAATAGAGATTACTTTGGTCAAGTTATGCTTTCCATTTGATCAAAGGTTATTTATCTGTATAGTCAACCATCTTTTTGAAAGGAGAATCTGCTGGTCATCTCTGAAAATCTAGTAAAAATAATATTTGAATTTTGCAAAGTTATAAGGTGGCCTTTTAAGAGCTGCTAGCTCAGAATCATATCAACATTATATTGGCAATAAATCACTCAAGTAGCTTGACTTATTTTTCTTTCATTTTAAAAGATTGCTTCTGATTTTGTTTGTATCACAAAGGCATGAATTCTGAACATCTGTTTAAAAAGTGTACCTAAACCAGTTAATTATATTTAAATTACATTTCTAAAACATATTCCTGCTCAGGAAAAATTGGGTTCATGAGTCCTAAATTGTGTATTTAAACTAGTACTCTCCTAAGCTTTTTGTATCTGAATTTGGTCATACCTTGAAAATGCTGGTTGTTAATAGTTGTATCAAAAGATTACTGTCAAAAGATTTTTCACAGCTATATTAAAACTGAGGGGCATCATGGCCTGTTTGGGGAGATGTGCTGTCGATTTTTCGTTTGTTTGTCTGTTTGTTAGGGCTGGTGAAGTCTGCAGGCAGCTTTGTAAACTGAAGTCAAATGTTTACACAGTCATTGCCTGACTTCAGATGTCTGTATGAGACGCTTAGATGAAGAATTGTTCCATGATCTTTGCTCTGGTAGAATCATCTCCCAGTTCCAGGAAAGGGCAAAGTTGTGGTACTGAAATACACCAGTTCCTTATATAAGGAACTTGTCTAGATAGAGATTGCCCACATGAAAAAATACTGTAATACAACACAATTAGCCTGGAACTGGGTATGACTTCCCTGGTGTTCATAACTACGCAAGTAATTAATAGTTCTGTTTAAACATTTTGTTGGTTTACTGAGAAGATGAGTGGGAGGTACTAATAGATGTGTTTTTTATTAAAAGTATGAAAGCGGTATCTTATCAACAGAAGTCTAACTATCTGCATTTTTAATTTAGAAAAGGCATAAAGCTGATAATGCGGTGAACAAGAAACAAACTCAAGGTAGGAAATTTTTTTAACCTTTTTTGGGGAGGGGTTGCATTTTTGCACATGGTAATAATACAATTTGAACTGCTGACATGTAGTTGAGTGGGAAATTGAGTGTGCAGATTACTTCAAAGTTTCTAATGTAAACAGTTGAAGTAATAATTTGCAATGATATTAGCCCCACAGAATAGAATACGTTCTAGATTAAGGTTTTGAGGTTCCTAAGAAACTTGAACATTTACTCATTTAGCACAGGTGATGCTGTCGCTGTTAAAAGATCATAATCACCTGTGTATTTAATGGGCCCACATTATAATTAAGAGTCTGCATTTCTAAGTACACACAGAATTTTTTTTCAGCCATCATCAAAAGGAAGCATCAAAAAATAAAGCTGTCTTTCTGTGCTGGTTCAAAACTCTGGATAAAGACTAATGGAGTTCTTTTGGGTTTGATATGTTATTTTTTTTCATGAAATCAATGTAGCAGTGTGATTAGAGGTGATGAGATATTTAGCTAGTGTACCCTAACCAAAACACTGGCATGTGATTTTTTTAATAGATTTTGATAAAGAAAAGTAGTATTAAATCAGGATTAGCTCAGAAAGTATGGGAGTGTAATATACATTAGTATGTAATACTAATATACTATATGTAATACATTAGTATGGCCTAAACACACTTAAATTACGTATGAAGTCAAAGTTTAGGTTCCTGCTTTGCTGCTCTTCAGCTTTTCGTGTTATTTGTTCTGAGGTAGACCTCTCTTGATGGAAATACACCTGGTTTTGTAAACAGGAGGAGGAATGAGTATCATATGAATTTGATTGAAGAAAGTATGAAAAATACCACAAAGAGACACATCTTACTTGGAATCCTTTTAAATATATAATAAAAATAACCTTAATTTTTTGGGAGAGAAATGTAGTCATTGGTTAAAGATAAACAATTGTGTAGCGTTGCTAAATACTGGAAATATAAATTTTAAAGCCTACCTAAATTGTATGTAAATCTTTACTGTAAGATTTATGGGGGCTGGGAGGGCAAGATAACTTAGGAAACTACTGAGCATGTAGAAACTACTGAGCTCAATAGCCAGTACGGAGAGATTAGGATAGGGAGACAAAACTATTGACTGAAAGCACAGGAAAGAAATCTCCAGAGGCCAGGACTGGAGAAACAGATACAAAAAAAAAAAAGGAAATTTTAATGTCAACATCCAAAATTCTTTCGTCAGCCACTCATAGCTTTTGAGATTACCAACAACACAAAGTTTTGGTGGCAGTGAAATCTTAAAAGGCCTTTTCAATTTTCCTTTTAATTCAGAGTGTACAAAGTTTTAATAAAAGGCTTGTTTTACTCTCTTTTCTGACTCTTCTTCTTGGTTACCTCTCATCAGGGTCTTTGGTAACTGTTCCTAAGATTCCTGAATGTTCCATGCATGCAGAAGTGTATCTTGGAAGTTAGATGTGCAATGAGGATAAATAAAATATTGCTAGCCCTGAGAAACACATTTCTTAAGCTAATGCAGGATTCACATGAGCTCAGCATTGATCCTAGCATCCTGAAAAGCAATTTTTAAATGTGCTGTCAAATAAAATCTATTGTCAAAGCAATAATTTGAAAGTTAATCAGTATTTACTGATTCTCTTACTTTGTTTTCATGTATTCAGCAGTTCTGTAACCCTGAAAAGCAGCAATGTGCACAGTATGTTGTGTATCCATCTTTGGTTGCCCTTTAAACACACAAAATTGTTAGTGAAGTGACATGTGCATGTGTAGATTCTGCGTGCAGGTCCCCGTTCAACTTTCTATTCCTTGATGATGATCTATATCTCAGTTAACCTTAAGTAACTAACTTTCTAAATTTCTACTACTATAAAAAACCTTTTACAGAGGATTTGGATGTATTAGGCTGCATTGGGGATGATTTTTGTTGTCTCAGGCTGCTTACATATACTATACAGCAGGACACCATCAGACATTCTGACAGGATGAAATCTGCATTTCTGAAGTGTGGTGAAGTAGCCTTCTGTAGGGCAGATGGAACATGCTTTTGAGAATTATTTGTTGGAGACAGCTGAAAAGTGGGAGATACAAATGTGAAAGTCAGACCCCAGAAGGCTTTATGGTGCAAGTTCTCTAACCATTATATAAAAGGTGCATAGCAACACCCCTTCTTTTTTTCTCGTGAGAAAATGGATTTAACTGAATGTTAGTGTATGTTAATTGTCCTTAAAAGCTTACTGGATCATGCTAGGGTTAGAGGACTCTTGAGATTTCAAGTGGCTTGGCATGTTTTCATGAGTCTGACTCATCCATTTGTGAGCTGATTTTAGCCAGTTAAACCAGCCAGAATCAAATCCATAAAGGAAAAATGTTAGTGTCCTCCCATGTAGTGGATTAAACTGGCTCATCAAAGGGTCCAGCCAACCCTGGAGGCAGCATACATAAAGCAGTGGGGCACACACCTTGGCATGGGGTGATGGCAGGGCGGGACCTCCCCTCCGCAGCCAGCAGCCCCTTCTTAGGAAGCACCTGGCCACATCTGGGGACATACTTACATTTCAGACCTGCAGAACTCCAGTGACCATTATTATACTTTAACTGTCTCTGAAACTTAGTTGTCTGGACTGATGCAAGGTATATTTTTAATTCTCATCAGTTCTTTCATCTGGTTGGTACCATGAAAGCTGGAAAACACAGTGAAAGGGAACGATCTCTTAAAGTTATCTGAGTATTGATACATAGCATTATGTTTTCTTTTTCTTTTTGCACATCCATCTTCAGTAACTGGGGCTAAAAAAGGGTTACCTTTATTATTCTCTGAAAAGACAATCTTGGCAATTGACTGGCAACAAGGCATGGTTTTTTTATCATAATAGTAACATTTAAAACTAAAATAGTGGAATGTGGTTGCAATATTAATTGTGACTACCAGGGGAAAACTATACTTAATACTGCTCTAAATAGCATCGGATACTTTCAGTATGTTTGTGGAGGAGGTGACTATAGTGATCCTAAAGTTCTCTGATATGCCAATAACAGCAGAATAGATTAACTCTGATGAGCCTCCTGACTCTTTAATTTCATAACTTTTTAACTTCAGAACTTTTTATTCCAATTACTGATTTATTTTGGAAAATACATTATCATAAAATCTATATCAGATTTATTTGATTCTCAAGCCCTGTAAAATGTTCAGACTGACTTTGTAGTAAGATTCAATGGTACAAAACCTATTATAAAGAATATGTACTATATATTTTAAGTTCTTGATCTGATAGAAACAAGGCATGCTGTAAAATATTATGTAAATAAGATGTGTCTGTATGGTTTTTCATAAGGAATCTAGCACATCCCTGTATCCTGGAGTTTGATCGTACGACTGGAAAATTCTTTATTTTTTTTCCTTTTTTTTAGTACTACGAAATGGTGCATGGGAGATTGTCCACTGGGAAAAGGTATGTGTCTTTATTGGTTACTTTTAGAGCATAATACATATTTAATATTTGTTTTATTTCTCTAAGTAATTGTTAATGATAAAAAATAACTGGTATTATGGGAAATGTATAATCTCTTGTGTTTTAATTTTTTTTTGTTGATATTTGTCCCTCAAAACTTAGCTTGAAGTCAAGTCGGTTTTGATGGCTTGAGTCCAAACTGGTGGACTTTAAGTTCAGTGGGAATATGCTGAATAATATGATGGCTGTGGCAAAATTAATTCCTTAGTTTTATTTGTTTTGTCAAGGCAGAAACTTCTTTATGGAAACTAGTTACTTTGTGTATTTGTTGAACTTCATTGGCTTAAATCATGAGAACTTTGAAGACTTTTACGCAGTGGTTATGAAGGGACTCCTATAGGTATCTTTCAAGAACTAAATGTTATGCTCCCATCTGGTCACTTAGTTTTAGTGGTTTCCATACCTGAAAACTTGAAGAAAATTTGACCCACCGTAATTTGGAGGCAAGGTTCAGGTGATACTGGCTTATACCTTTGAAGAAGAAAGGATATAGCGTGATGCGACTAAACTATGTTCTTAGGTGGTATTAATTTCTTTAACTCAGCTTCAGCCTTTCGGTGAAATACTTTACAAAACCAGCAAAATTAAAGAACTACATAGAGAAGGCTATTAGAGGTTAGGCTTATTTAGCTAATTAGACTTATTAAAGATTAGATTTCCAAAGAATTACAGTAAATTTTGACAGAACTCCAGTTGTACCATCTAACTTCTCTAAGTGTTAATGTTAGAGTTTCTAACATTCTTGTCAGCAAATTCAGCAGGTAAATATTTACTGTGCTTAAAACAAGGGGGTAATACATTTTGTTTGAGACCATTAACCAATTCCCAGTTTTCTTTCAGGTAGATGTTGGAGATATAGTTATAATAAAAGGCAAAGAGTATATACCTGCTGACACTGTACTGCTCTCATCAAGGTAGAGATGCCCACTGATGCTTATAGTGTAGAGGCTGGTTTCTCTACCCTGCATTTATTTATTTATTTGTGATTGCTCCAAGGAAATAAAGAATAAACAAAAATGCTGCTGTTCTGAAATGTAGTCTTTTGTTCATTTGGTCATTTATCATTTAAGGCAATGGGGTTTTTTTTAAATTGTGACAATTTCAGTTTTGGAATTACACTGGCATTCAATTTCTCCCTAAGAAAAATGTACTATGTTATTTTGTTGTTGGATGTAATAGAAAAAAGGCTGATTCTCCGTCTAAAAATTGGACCTCAACTGCCATATTTAACCATGTTGGCTTTTTGATATGTACCCAACAAATTCCATCCCATAAGTAAATCAAAATGGATATATTACAGGGAACAGAAATGGTTTTTAAATTATATAGTCTCCAGTTTGATAATTGAATCAGGAAAAAAGTGAACACGAGATGTAAATCATAAAATTAGCACTGTCTGAACACTCACTTTATTATCTAATAGATACATATTATGAATAATTTCATCAGTTGAAAGCAAGACTTAATTTTTAGCATGTCATGCTGTGACCCTTTTTACATGGACAATCAAAGGTTGTTTATCATCATTTCCTTGGACAGTTTTATTTAAGAAATCCACATCTTAAGTGGGAGATGCACATTTTTCAACATCTATTTGATCAGGTCAACAACATATTCTAAGAATCCTTTTTCATGAATATTATTTAAATGTGAATGTATTGTAATTTTTTTTTCTGGCACAAGCAGAAATGTTATGCGTATGACTTTGATTTAGGTATAAACCATCTATGACCCCACTGAAGTTAATTAATCCACTCATGCCTGCAATTAATAAAGTTAGGATCCTGTGTGTTTCTGTTGACAGAATGTGGTATAGACTAGAACATTGTTTCTCTGTCTTCCATTGTATCTCAAAATTAAGGGTAGCTGTTTCTAAAACACTTCTATTAAATTATTATCAAATATAAAGTAGTTGCCACATAATACTGTAAATTTTCCCCACAATCTGTCTTCAGTGCAAATGTTAGTCATAACTTAGCTTGTATTGAGTGTCTTCTGTAAAGCTTTTACTTCTGTACTTTGAGAAGCATTTATAAATTTTAATGATGTTTCTCCACCGAGATCTTTGCAGGCAATACACCATGCAGCAAGGACACTTGTTCTATTGGCCTGATAAAAGCCTCTGTCATGCTAACCATAGTGTCTTGCAGGTGGAACAGATTACATCCTCTCAGAGCAGCTTCTTCATAATCTTCCTGAGTAATCCTCTAAATTTGAATTTTTGCCTAGGTGTCTTCATGGTTTTGCCCTTTCGAATTTGGAGGACACTTGCATCACATTTGTGGTTTACACACAGGAAAATACCAACTGTCTGAAAAGCCTACTTTGCAATCCTTGTACCCCTGAAGGAATCTTACGTCATGAGTTGACAGCGGAAATAGTAGTTAGCTGCTACTGTACTTGGTCAGGACTGTTTCCACTTTGTTTAACCCCTCTTTAGTGCCCTTACCGGAACACACACTGTGTGTCCAACTTCGACCATTACACTGAATTTTCCTGTCAGGTTTTCTTCTAGGATCAAGTTTGCAGTGGCGACTCTTTGAATCGCAATTCCAGTTCAGGCATTTCTTCCAGCTAAGACTTCTTCCCTAGTTATATTACTAGGATCCTTTTTCAGCCTTCCTTCCAGGAGAGAACCCTTTACTACTACATGGCCTCTAATTCTGCCTACATACTGGCATATACCCTCCTCCATCTCTCATCTCCATGCAGCCATGTATTCTTCAGGAAGACTCTCATCAATTTTGCTTTCAGGTGTTTATTGATGCCCAGTTACATTTTAGGTTCCAAAAGCAGTTCGAGTCTGCGGGCCTGGTTTTAATTCAAACTAATGATACTGGGTTCTTTTTACTAGCAATAGCAGTTTCTGGAGAACAAGGGGATCTTAATTATTTTGAGAAACTATAATCTCTTACGATGGAAGGACATAAACTTCTGAGATTTAATTCTAAATGGTTCTTGCTAGTTCAGTGTACACAGAAATTTATGAAACTGGAAAAAAATACAAAGTAATTTTCAGCATGTCTACATAGAAAAGGTACTTGTTACTTGGCTCTTCAGAAAAGTTGGTGGAAAATCTATTGTGACTTTAATTTTTTAATTGATATATGGAGTGCCTAGAAGCTTGGTCAGTTGAGAAATAAGTGTAACAGTTTTTTATGTTTAAAGTAAAATGTCAGTGTGTTCTGCAGCTTAAAATTTGTGCCTTACAGTAAAATGAATGACTTGAGTAAAAGTGAAAGTGTTCTAGCTTTTTTTTTCCTGACCTGATTAAAATAGATTTTGAAAAAATTGTCATCAGACATTTTAATTAACATGTATTGTTTGAATAATAATTTCCAACTCTGTCTTTTTGTCTTTGTTCATTTGTTTTGTTTTGTTTGTTGTTTTTTTTTCTCTGTCACTTACTTTTCTGTTCTAATCATTTTAAACTGGGATGCGTAGGTGGCAGTAGGGGAAGTAGTGAAAGTGACCAATGGGGAGCATCTCCCAGCTGATCTCATCAGTCTGTCATCAAGGTTAGAATAAAGTAGTTGCACAGGATACGTGTATGTGGGTCCTCATATACCAAATATGAATAACTCTGCCATTTTGATAATCTTTGCTTTGCTATTCACCTTTCTTCAACAAAACCTACGTGTTTATAAAACTAGAGAGGGTTCCGTTGATAAAATGATAATGTAAATCATTAAAGTGTAAATACACTTTAACACTCCAAGAAATTAAAGTTGTTTCACTCCCCTTGGTTTTTACACTACCCTCATGAAATTTTATCAAACAAGTTGTCATTGAATAACACGGTTAAACACTAGGGTAAATAAATGTTTAAGGTAAATACATGTTTCTACCAACTCACTATTTTCAGCAAAGAATATAGTTTAACATTGGTAAGACTGGTAGAGGACCCTCTGCACAAACTTGGATGTTGCACAATCTCTGCTGCATGTGTTGGCAAAAGCAGCATTGTTCTTGTGTATTGTGACAAAATGCATGTTTCTTAGACATGTCAGCTTTATGCTATTGTCTGCACTCTTACTACACTTTGTGTTTCCCTAACCAGTCAATGGGCCTGCCTTGCTCTAACTGTAACTTACTTTGGGGGTCACTGTAATCTGCTGCAGTTATTGCAATTAAGCATGTGTCTCACTTGAAATGTCTTTGCTGCCTTTGTTTTAAAAGTGCTTTACAAAAATATTGTTTGGTTTTTATTGTTAACTAATAAAAATGTTAGAATTGTGAAAATGTCTTACACAGGTGTTGCCATCCAAACAGTCTAAATAAAAGTTATTTATATTTTTAGAAAAGTTTGCTAAGAATAAAACAGTAGCCTGAAAGCACCTTATGATAATTTGTCACATTTTAATGCTTTTACTTTACAAAATTGTGTTAAAATAACCTCCTTAACCTTACCCTGCAAATATGTAAAATTAATTATCAGTAGCAACTGTTGCAATAATAAAGAAAATTTTAATAACACTTGATGCTCGAATTTCATCCTAGGAGGAAGGAAAACACTAGAAGCTATAAAGTGTAGAGACTAAACCTTTATTCTTTTAAGTTTTAAGGGGTTTTCGTTACTTATTTGATCCTTTCCAGAATCAAAACTTCTTTCTGTCTTAAATCTAAATAGTAGGTGTTCTTTTCTTATGACCAGGAAATGGGACATCACTGGGGTAATTTAGAAATTTCTCGGTGTGTGTCAAATAGATGAAGCATTCAAGTAGTAATATTCTATGTGAACTTAAAACTTTTAGTTTAGAAAAGCTTTTGAAATGGCAGAAGGAGGATATATTTCCAAAACTGTGTTATATTATTCATAGTTTAGAATTCTTTTATAAGAAAAATTTTTGCAAGGAAACCTGTATCTTAAATTCCTGCTGCCTGCCCTGGTGAGCACTACAGATGCACTAAGCCGTGCCCATATCATAACCTCATGTATGAAGATAAAACACTTGCTGTATACAGTGCTTTTATCAATGTTTCATTTAAGAAAATAGGCTTTGGCAAACTTCTCTGAAAATGTAAAGTACTATTGGTTTTTATAAATCTGACTGTAAATTATTCTGGTTTTGAAGATTTGATAAGACAAACTTATTTACTTAAATAAGTATTACAGGAAGTTTATGGATTTTGCCATTATAACTTTAAATTCAGGATTTTTTTCTCTTAATAGTGAACCACAGGCCATGTGCTACATTGAAACATCTAACTTAGATGGTGAGACAAACTTAAAAATTCGACAGGTAGGTGTTTTACTTTTGAGAATATTGCTAATACCATTTTTTTCTATTAGTGCTTATAAAAACATTTTATAACATCAATGGATGTTTTAGAAGACTCTGAAATTTTAGTGGTTTGAATAAAAGCTATGGGCTCTTGGCATCATTAAAGTGGAGCAGTGGGTGGTGCTCCTGAGTCATTCTTTGTGCTTTGTTTTGGGGTTTTTCCTTTGGGAAAATAGGTAGAAACACAAGTAGTTCGAGTATTGGCTTTGTTTCTAGAGAACAGATGATGAGGCAGAAGCCCTGCAGAAAGCAGCTGATGGGGCCAGTATTGTCCTTCAGGGACAGGTGGGGAATAGCAGATTTTGACTGAGTGTGCTGTCGCTGTGCAGGGACAGTCTCGCTGAGCTCTGTGGTGGGTTATGACCCTGTCTTGGTCATGGTATTTTCAGATTCCAAGGTGACTTTTTCACTGTAGCACACAGTTGTGACAGTAAAGTGTAGGGGGCCCATTTTGCTCCCATAGAATTGATTGTTTCCTGGTCTTGCACTGTCAGATTCCTATATAGATTTGGTATTGGATAGTGTTTTTTAATATCATGACAAATGAATTTTGTTTACAGGGTTTGCCACTGACATCAGACATAAAGGACACAGAAAGCTTGATGCAACTTTCTGGCAAAATTGAGTGTGAGAGCCCAAACCGACATCTCTATGACTTTGTTGGAAACATCAGACTGGATGGGCATGGGTATGTAAATACAAGGAGGAAGGTCTTGGGAGGTTCAGTCTAACAGTAGATAGCTACGTGATTTTAAACTACTGAAGTTAAAATATGAATATGTATTCTCTATTAGACTTTGCTCTTGGAAGACTAGAGGCATAAAACCTTACTTCTAATGTCTACAACTTGAGTTGTTTTACTAGTTGTCCTTCAGAAAGCATCAGGTATTAATAATAGAAGAGAGTGCTAATCACATTCTAACAGTTCTGCAGTGTGTACCTAGTAACTCACTTCTTAAGCATCTCATCTGTTAGAGAAGCTGAATAGAAATGGTTTCTTGTCTGTTTTTTTTTTTTTTAATTGTTCTTTTCTTGTGTTTGTCGAAGTCTGGAGTGGAACAGAGTCCATTGCTTTATACTGAAAATTCTTCAATTTTGTAACTGGAAGATGTTTAATACTTGAGTTTACTGAAAGTATGTTCCTTTAAAAATAGAAAAGGTGCACTTACAATACCCATGCTTGTACAACTGCTTAAAAAATTCCTAAAATACTTAAATGCTTATCAAATACTGACATTCAGAGTCCTCTGTGAGTTCACAGAAGATTTATTGTTTGGTCCAGAGTTGTTGAATCCTTCATTCCCAAATATTTACAGTATTTCTTAGTTATTCACTTAGTTATTCACTTCTTAGTTATTCAGTAGTTATTTATTTCTCCATATCCAATATTGTTCATGTTTGTGGGTTTAGACTGATACATATAGTACTAACTAATTAATAAATACCTCTTTTTTTTTCCCCTTAATATTCCATTTTTTATTTACTGATTTCTTACAGATGCATTCTGGGAGTTTTCTGTCTCAAGAGTGTGGATCTCTTATAATTCCACTGTACTTGTCATTAAGAAGAGAAAAACATTTACCTGTAATTCTTCTCTGAAGGTAATAGTTATAACAGATCCACACATTCATTCTTCCTCTCTGGCTATAAGGAAAAAGATACTTTCCTTTTTAAGCTAATAATTTAATTTTAAAAATTTGATTAAAAAAATAAATATTGAATATGCTGATGGCCATCATGCCTCAAGAGTTTGTAGGAGGACGCCATCTGCTGGTCAAGCAATTTTTCATTTGAGAAATTCTGTTTTGGAATATTATGCCTATAGTTCCTGTGCACTAGGATAGTTCCAAAAGTGTGGCTCTAATATAATATTTACCTTCAGTGAAAAAGAATTGCAGGTAAGTAACTCTTTTTGGATCCTGGCCTTACTTCAACCTGAAAAATCAGTGATATGTTATTTTTCTGTCCATATAAGAGAGAGCGCAAATTCATCTAATTGACACTTATTTGTCCAGATCTGTAGACCTTCCTACTAGATTATGTAGGTCCAGCAGTTGTGAATTACATTTTATCCATTACCATCTCAATATATTTGCAAAAGCAATAGAAGATACTGAAAACGTATCTCTCTCTTCTTTCACTTAATATAAGTCATTGGAGTGTCATAAATGTTGTGTCTTTCCAGTCTTTTCTTCTTCCCTTCATGGGAGAGCAACTCAAAAAAATAAAATTTTTCTTTTTTCCTTTTGGATACCCAGTATTAAAGGACACCGATTACAGTTATTTTGACTTTTGGCTAAATCTGTGAACTAAAAAGAGGCGAAAGTTTTCTTGCTATCCTCAGCCTTTGAGTGAGCTAACCCTTATCACCAAAGTGTGCAGCTCTTTATTATGTTCATGAGTTTACGGAAGCATGTCAGCTTTGTTTTAGTCCTTGATGACATCTAACTAGAGAAAGGAGAAAAGTTCTTTAGCCTGGTTTATATGAAACTATGACTAGACAGTGGCTCGGAGAATGGTGAGGGCATTGTGCAAAACAAGGTCAGATTCTGGTTGTCCAGACCTAAAGTAAATGTTTTCCTGAAGACATTCTTGAAGTTTTGGATAAGAGTGAAGTATACTTTTAACAAAAATATTTTGGTGTGTAAGTTTTCACATGTCTCAGAAATCACTAGCTCTTAATAGACCCTTGGCAGCTCTCCCAGGAAAGTATTCTAAAAGTATCTTTCCCCATTGAAAACATCCCTTACTGAATACAATCCAAGCATGTTGTTGAGAGTCAGTACTTCTGTAAAATACGAGAGAAATCAGATGAGTTGGATCAGCTTTAAGAAGGCTTAGGCTTGGAAATAAGACACTTAAGATCTCTGTCAAGTCATTGCGCCATCGCTTCATTAGAGTGGAGTGTGATCACAATGTTGAGTATTAGTCACATGACACCTGGCAAGGCTTTCCTTGCCCCTGGGTGCTTTGCTGTCTATTCTAATTGAAGTCTCTGTACCAGTTCTACTGGAGACAACTCCCAGTGTCTGGAATCCTATTCTCTTCTGATTGTCTTCCCAGTAAAACACTCTTCAGAATAAAGTCCTGTCCAAATTGAAGAACGGTATCCATTTGACAGCCACTGTCCTGATAGGAAAAAACCTCAGTAGATTCTGCAGTAGAAGGGACTTTACTACGTGTTCTTCATGGGTTTTAGAAAGGGAAAACAAAGAGAAAGATCAGGAAGTGGTTATAAGAGTCTTGGAACTTACCTGACTCTTGAAGGAGTACAAGAATTTAGAGTTGAAGATTTTGACTTCTGCTTTCCTCTCCTTTAACAGCAAAAGGGACAAAAAGCTTTTCAGCATTCCAGAGGAGGTCCACAGTTCAAAAAGTTTCCAATTTATCTATGGGAGATTTGCATATAGCCTAGAAAGTTTTTCTTTCATGTTTTGTGACATTCATGTTAATAGACCGAAAATATCTATTTATTCTTAGAATGGTAGGGAATTCATTCCTTAACTGAAATGTCTGTGTTGTACTGATGAATGATTCTAAAGTTTTAAAATGGTTCTCATCAAGGAGTGCAAATAAATACAAGTGCAGAAGCAGCCTTTGATATTAACAGGAGTCCTTCTTAATGACTCTTGAGTATTCAACCCTAGAGGTTTCTATCATACTTGAAAGGACATTTAGTCTCCTAGTTTTGCCGTGATATGAACATATTTGAAATACAAGAGCAGCACAGTTCAGAAAGCAGTTAGAAAGCAAGTATCACCAAATATATTTAATATCAGTAAATGTGTCTTACATTTCAGTTTTCTCTTCCAATACCTTCTTTTGATGCAGTGCCTGCACCTGGATATTGTTTTCCATGGCAATATCATTCAGCATTTCAGTTGCTGAGGTATACTTACTTGCTGAGAAGAATTCCTTAAACAGTCAGTATGCTCTGTACTTGTTTCCTAGAAAGTTGTCCAAGTCATAGTGGAGTGGTGTTCGTTAGTAGTTTGGTTTTTATAGAAAATTACTCAAATATTTTTTCCAGAATATTTTTTTTCCTAGTTTCTTTAAGAACTGATTCCAAAAAAAACTGTTTGCCATGGTTAATTTTAAAAGAGGAATAATTCTACTTGCAGTGTTTGAATCTTAAAAGTTTGTGTGAGAGGAGGGGACTTGATGATCCAGGAGAAATTATTACCTGAATCTTGCTCACTGAGACTGACTATACTCTTTGAGTTACCCAAAATGTTACTAAATACCATGGCTTTTTCAGATGCTTTATATTTTATATATCAGAGAGATACAGCTGCTGTCCTAAATCAGTTAATTTTAATCTTAATAATGTGTTGCTTTCAAACAAGTAGAGATAGTAGTTTTAGTTAAGAATTCCAAACAGTAGAGCACTTTTGACAAATCTGAACTTCTATTTATAGGAAGAAAAGTACCAAAAACAGGGCATGTTTTTCCAAGGAAAAGAGTAATAATTATCTAATAGTTTTGTATTTTAAGAAAAACTTGACCTACATTATTATATGTATAAAGACAACTGTCTGAATTTAAGACAATGAAATGTTTTCAATGTCTTTTGAGGGTGTGTTGCTCCTTTACTACACACAGTTTTAAAAGAATAACAGAACAAAATATACCTTGTTTTGCAGTTTAAAGAAGGCGCATGAAATATAATTTTGAATGTTAAATAATGTTGTTCATAAAGGATGTTTATTTCACTAGAAGAGTGGACTAACTTGAGAGTTCACAAAATTATTTCATTTGAAAATTGCTTTTGAAAATCAATTTTGTAAGAGATCATTTAGGAAAAAACTTGGTAATCATAAATCACAGGAGAATTAGACATTTTTAGTTTCAGTATGCTTGGCTAGTAGTACCATATTGAAATTCGTAGTCCATAATAAAAATGAAGTGGTAAGTAATATTTTTGGAAAGTTAGATTTTTTGACCTGGTTTTTATGTGTCAAGTTTTCTCCATCAAAAATCCCAAAAAGTTAACTGTGAAAATTAGGTTCCTAACATATTAACAATAATCATGTGAGTTTTGAGAAACTAGTTTTAACAACTGCTGATTACGTTTATTCATTGACATTGATTGGTTTGGTTTTAAAATGTAAAACTTCTTACTTCTAGTACTGTTCCACTGGGATCTGATCAGATTCTTCTACGAGGAGCTCAGTTGAGAAATACTCAGTGGGTTCATGGGATAGTTGTCTATACTGGACATGACACAAAACTTATGCAGGTTTGTCACTCAGATTTTGTCTAACCAGTCTGTTTTATTACCTTAATTTACCATTCCATGATACAGAAGCATGGCTTAATTCAATATAGTAGTAAAATGTCAATAATAGAGCATCTTTCTTATGAATTAAAAGCAATAAAAATAAAGCAATTTCTTGTTATCTTTAGTCACTTAATCCCTAAGTAGTTTTTCCACTAGTAAGCATATTCATTGATTCTATCTTGTAACTTGGGCTTTGAAAATTATTGATTAGCAAGTTCTATTACCATAGTTTGTCTTTTTTTATTTTTGACTGCTCCTAAAACTGTCCTCTTATGGGGCTTTCTTTCAAGTACAAAGGTAATCATTCTTGTCAGAAAACAAAATGAGGAGGAAGGATACTGAAATTGCTTTGCTTAATGTGTTTTGAAATACCAAAACTGAGATGCACCTGTTGAGAAAAAAGAATTTCAAATTGGTCATTCATGTCATACTTATTGCTTTTCTAATTTGTAAAATAGTTAACTTGAAAAAGTGTGCTTGTAGTAGCAGTTGTCTTCTATTGCACTGACAAAGTGTATGCACATTCATTTTTGATGTTTTTTGTTAGCTATTGGTGTTGCCAGTGTTCTGTGTGATTGTTTAAACTTGTGACACAATTCTAAAGCTCTAATTCATAGATTTATAAAATGCTGTGTGGGTTTTTTTAAGTAAAACATTTAGAGCATTTATGATGATGGAGTATTTGGGAAAATACTTAGAAAAGGATACAGTAACATGTAATTTGAAAAGGACTGTGTTACCTCATCTAATATTTAATAACCACTGCTGGTTTTTGTCTTTTGCAGAATTCAACAAGTCCACCTCTTAAAATGTCCAATGTGGAACGAATTACGAATATTCAGATTTTGATTTTGTTCTGCATCCTTATTGCCATGTCTTTGGTCTGCTCTATTGGTTCAGCTATATGGAACCGAAGGCATACTGGAAGAGACTGGTATCTTGATCTAAATTGTAAGATTTAAAATATTATGTTAATATTTTGGTATTCAGTTGCCTTTCATATTTGGAAAGGAGTATGATTACCTTCCCTTGCACAGTGGGTTTTTTGTCAATCTCTCTTCTTTGTTGGTTGGCCAAAGTCATTAGGGTAGGTATATTGCAGCATGTATAAAATTTGCCTTACTGTGCCATCTGAGCTCTTGCTAAATTCAGGAAGGGTGAGATGATTTGTTTGCCTCTACTTCTTTCAGGCACTACATCTCTGCAACTCAGCAAAGTCTGTGTCAGCATTCACTGGCATAACCAGTCAGCTTCCTAGACATCAGGCTAAAGCCAATTTGCTCTGTTTCTGATAGGTTATGTTTAAAGCTGCAGTGACTTTGCTGAATTTTTAAAATTGCTTGTCTTAGGAAGTGATGCCGTGGCTTTATAATTTTTACTGTATAGCACTTTACCTAATTAATATCAGAACTTAATAGTCTTCTCCTAAAGAAGATAAAAGAGACATGAGAGGTCTCATCTAACATGTTATACTGGGCAGCTGTACCAAAGGGGAATGCAGGGCAGTGTGTTGTTACACAGGTCTTCACAGCAGCATGCAACATATTGACATTGTCTGACCCCCTCTGAGGAAGCAAGATTTAAAAGAAGTTTTCATGAATATACTTTGCAGTCAGTTATTCGTGTTTTCAAAATTTCTTATGGTGGGTCTAGAGCCTTCTTTACTTACGCAGAACCAGAACTGAAACAAAGGCCCTGAGTACAAAGCTTCTGAGTGTAGTCAGCAAAGAGGGATTTTTTGGGGGTTTTGGTAAGTTTGAAAAGAAAAATCCTGGGGTTCTGATTGGGAGGTACTCCTAAAGCTTCTGTATCTGTATTTGTGATGAACCTTGCTTCCCTTCTTTTTGATGCTGAGAAAGAAACTTTTTTTTTAAATTAAGAAACTTAACTTTCATGTTTTCCTAGCAAGGTGAGAAAAAGTGAAATAGTTCATAGAATATTGACAATTTTCAGTAGTATCAAAGAATGTCATTAGATGTGCTTCATCTGTGCATTTTTTTTTCTTTTCTGGGAAATAAAAGTTTTAAGAATATGGTGGCTGTTACATGGTTAGCACAGTAGTGAATCAGTTCATAAATTGTTGTTATTCCTGAAAAAAAGAAACATGAAATAGTGGCCATTGATATTTTGGTTTGTGTGTTCTCAACTTATTATCCATGTCAGTTTATTTTCTGATACATGCCCCATGATTAAATGAAATCATGTTGGGTTTTGTAAGATATGTCCTTTAGGCTTTAATCAGCATGTAGGTGTTTGGATATCAGATACTTTTAATATGTAAAAAGCATTTTATCCCCCTTTCCCCTCAGTTTTTTTAACTTTTTAGCTCCCTGGTCTTTTAGACTAATACTTCATTTGATGCTGGAATTTATATTAATGAAAGTCTCCAAAACCTTCTTTTCTGAATCATAGAGTAACAACCAGATCCACATTGGACAGACAGAGGAAACCCATCTGAGGCTGTTTTTCTTTGAGATACCTTGAATACAGACAGGCAGGCTCCATCTTTTACCCTTTTGCTGTACTGGAGAGCAGACTTTCCCATTTGCATCCTCTCTGAGGTGCTGCTGCTAGAGTTATCTTTAAAATGAAAACTTAAAACTTTAAAGAAAAAAGTAGTATAAAACTACTTGTTTTATATGTTAATATTCACATTTCCAGTTGCTTAGAACTTTCATTAAACTCTCTAATTTCATCTCTTCTTTTCATGGGGTGCGACTTTACCTTTTTTATAGTATTTTACTCTGTTGAGGGAGATTATATGATTGTGTGAAGGTGGGTGGAGAAAAAATCCAGTCCACTACATATTATCCCCTTTCAAAATATAAAACTAATATTTTGAGTTAAGAACTTGATTGCTTACATAGATTTTCACGGATTTTTATCTTAAAATGTAGCAAAAGAGGGAATGGCTGGTAAGTTTGCTTTTCAGCAACTGGAGATGATTGCAAAGATCGCTGAATTTGAGCTCCACTGTTATAGTAGAGATCCTTAACTCTGATGAAGATCTTATCTATAGGCAAGTGATACTGTAATTAATTCCGAAATTTCTTCTTAGAACACTTTAAAAATCAGCTGTTACTGCAATATTCTGCATACAATACGTATATATACTTCTAAGTACAGTCTCAAATATTTATTGTTTACTTTGGTTTTTTGCAGATGGTGGAGCAAGCAACTTTGGATTGAATTTCTTGACTTTTATCATTCTCTTCAATAATCTTATTCCAATCAGCTTGTTGGTTACACTTGAAGTTGTGAAATTTATCCAGGCATATTTCATAAATTGGGTAAATATAATTTTTATAATATGCATTGATTTCTAAATCAAGTGGTTTACAAATAGTGAAATGATGGATTGCTTGTCTATGAATACATTATTTTCAGACTTTTTCTAAATTCTGTTTATTTATTATTAGTGGAATCTGAGGAGGTAATAATAAATTATTTTATTTAGTGCTCGTATATCTGCACCAGATTGATTTTTGGAGCATTTTTGTTACGATCCACTAATTGTAGAGGAGCAAAGTGAGCTCTCTGGATTGCAGACAAAAACTTTAGGTTCAAATATTCCCCAAAATGTGAAAAAACCAAACCAGGTTAAATGTTGATACGAAAAAAATGATAAATTTTGTTTAACAGTAAATGATCAAGAATGAAGGAAATAGAAAAAGAAGCTGGATGAGAGACAGGAAGAGTGAGAGAGACAGATTAAGTGGAAATGTATCACCTCTCCGTGGGTCCCAATGATGTGCTGTCAGTCCTCTCCATCTTGTCTTCTTGGTGTTGAGAGTCCCCCTCCAAAAGGCATAGAACTCAATGGATTAATATGTAGTTAACCAGCCTGGTTTGGGGCAGGTGGAAACACTCAGGGCAGGTTTGACACAAATGCAAAATGGTGCCGGGCTCTGCAAGGCCTCAGGAGCCTGCAGGAGTCTGGGGAGCGCTTTGAGGGTCTTTGATGGATGGTGACACCCCCTCAGCTGCCCCTCACATGAATGTCCTGGGGTGGTGGGGGCTTGTTTCACAGCTGAGCCAGTTTCTGCAGTGGAGGATGGGTGTTCACTGCCTCTGACCACAGGTTGTGCCACATTCCCAAGACCCTCCTCCTCCTCCCGCCTTGGTGGGGGAGAGTCTGTGCAAACCTGGCAGCAGGAGATAAGCTTGAGAGCTATGGCCTTGCCCCAGCCCAAAATCAGCAAGGGATGATTTTCAGGACAGCTGCTGGGTTTGATCCTCCCATGGATGCTCTCCCAGGCTTATCTGTTTCTTCCCAGACCTGTTATGTTTGAACAAAAGTGTCCAGTTCTCTTAGGTGGCTTAACTCACAGTCCAAGATTTCAGTCAGGGGGCCCATTCAAGGTGGGCTTCAGTGATGCAGCTTTTTGCATCAATGTTGAAGCCATGAACTGTAACATTTCAGTGTCAGACAATATTTTTGTGCTTTTTATTTTCTCATTATTAATATTCAGATATCAGTTTCATTCAGAATGATAAGAAGAAAGTGTTTTGCAGTGCTGGGGGATTTTGGCCAGTTTTTTATTTTCTTTCCAGACTTATCCCAGGTTTTGGGGTTTTCTGGCATTTTGCTTTTTTTTTTTTTTTCCCCAAGCACAACCATAGTTTAATGGAGTGGGGTTTATTGTACAAAGGCATTGTCTGTTAGTATTATCACTTATGAAGTACATTAAGACCATTTTTGGCATCGTTTAATTTCTTTTTCTTAATGAATTAGTGGGGAAGAAGAAAGGTTTACTGTTTGAGGTGGGATTGAGCTATTTTCCTTAAAGCCTTCCATTTTTCCATTTTTTTTCCGAATGTAAATTTATCGTAGCATGCTGAACACTTTAATCTGATTCCTTGATCAAATGTGTGAAATAGATTTGTATGTGTGAGATATGTCATGGAGATATAGATAAGAGTGCATGAGAAGTAGCAGGTAAAGTATATGCTTTATTTTAAAAGTTAAATACTTTTGTGAGTAGTCAATTGGTTTCGATTTCTTAAAATTTTTTTGTGCTGTAAAACAAACTCTTAACAAATTGGAGAATGCAATGAAATTTTCCCTGATTTTCTGTATTTTAAAATAAATATTCAACAAAGACCCTTTTTCCATGTGTAAGATTGCCACTGTTTATACAAAGAATCAGAAAGGCAGTTTGAACTTCTCTTCCTGCCCCAATTTCTCGTTATGAGGGATTAGTTGCCTTTAATTTATCCTAATCCTGGACTCTGGACATTTACCTTAAATAATATTTCTCTTTGTGTGTAGATTATATTTGTACAGAGAAGTTGGTGATGTGCAATCTCTTGCACTGCATTGCCATATTTGACAATGATTTAATCTCTTACTGTATTTAAAAACAAACTCTGATATTTATTTAACAAGTAAGAAGAAAAGAACTCACACCATGTGAATTGTATCATACATTTGTTTTGCACTCTCAAATTTATCTTCCTGTTTTTACATCAAGATATATTTATCTTGCTATTTATAAATGACTGGTTGTGCATACAGTAGAATTTAGTAATACTGACTTGTCCGTAAGAGTTACAGTGTAATATTTCTGCTTGTTGCTAAAGTCATTTTAGATCACTAGAAATAATCTGAGCAAAATCTCCCATCAGAAAATCTTATTTCTTCTGGGGACTCTTGGAAGTCATCTGGTACTGTCTGTGGCTTCCCATCTTTAAACAATCTTAAGTACATCTGTTCATGTTTGGTCTTTTCTTCTATACTTAACTTTTCAATTTATGTACTAGATATTTTGTAAGAAGTTTTGTAAGACCGATTTTTAAATATATGTACTTTTTTTGTCTGTAGGACATAGACATGCACTATGAACCTACAGACACTGCTGCGATGGCTCGTACTTCCAATCTCAATGAAGAACTTGGACAGGTAGAAAAAAAGTTACTGGTTCTAACTCTATGTATTGAAATTATTCATGAGAGGATTTATTTTTAAAAAAATATATTCTTGCCTTAGGATTTGCTTATTTCTGTTCTCTTCATTTTTTCAGATATTTTTAAAAATACTTTGCAATATGAGCAAATTAAAACCAGTATTAAATGAACAATTTCTGTATCAGTGTGCATGTGGTAATCACAGAATATTGAAGTGTATCAATAAAGTTAAAAAATAAAGGATTTTGGAGCATTAAGGCTGTCTGTGGCACAAAGTTTAGTCTCAGTATATACACTTGTGATAATGTTTGTCTTCAGTATGTCTTTTGTTTCTGCGTGCTCTGCATTCCTCAGAAGAGACAGTGAGTATCTTAGGGTTGAATCATGGTTTATACATGTCCTCTTTTCTTGCCACTAAAGGCTGGAAGCCGTGAATGGAAGGGAGTCTCATGGCTGAATTAAAACGTGGAAATTTGGGCTTAATTCTTTTTGCTTCAGAGATTTCTTTGAATACTGTAAAAGCAGTTCGACTTTTCACAAGAGACCACTTGTATGTTGTTCATATTATGGAAGTATGACTTAGTACAAGTGTGTGTGGGGCACAGAGCATGCTTCTAGAAGCACTACACATGATATTTGCTCTTTCAGTCAGTTGTATTTGCAGTCTTGCAAATTTAATGGAATTGTATTATGAACACAAGTATGCATGTTCTTACATTTCCTAACCTAGAAGTTTTCATAACTAATTCTTTACTTTATTGCATGGGAATGTAAAAGTTGTCTCTAGCTTTCCAAAGCCAATAAATAATAACTTGGTTTTAGCCATGCAGCAAAGCAGTCCTAGTGCCTTACTTAAGAGATGTGCCTTTTGGAAAAACTGCTTGAAGCTTAACATGTTCTATGACTGTTCTAACAGTTCTATGGCTGATCTGCATAGAGGAGTACAGGGCCTTTGCCTGCTGAGTTTACCATGTATGTGCAGAAAATTTTGTTCTTTTCCTGGCTTTAAAGGGGAGTACAAGCTCCTCTAGTGGAGGAGGGTTTTTGTTGAATCTTAGCTTTCCTTCTGTTTCAGTTTACACTATCTGTTTTCTCTATCTCCGCAGCTAGTTTGTTACTCACATTCCCAGACACATTCTTTCCTTCTGACTTCAGTAGCTTTTGTCTTCATTTCTTAGGTTTCTCATCAAATTGTCCTTCACCATCAAGAGCTAGTCAGACTTCTGCTTTCATTTTTTTGACAGATTCTTAATTTGAGCAGATTTTTGTAGGAACCGAAGCACAGTACTGCAAAGAGCAGGTTTCTTTGAAGTACATGAGGGTTTCACATAATGAAGAGATTTCCCCCAAGAAATCTTCAGGTTTTAAGAAAGACAAAACTTTGGTGTTGGGAAAAAAGGTTGAATTTTTTAGCTGTAATTCCCACTTTCCCATTGTGCCCACATACACAAAAAAACCCAAACCAAAACAATTTGCAGCATACACCTGACACAGAAAGGAGAGTTATTCTAACTGCTGATTTGGCTAAGTCATAATTCCTCAGAAACATTTTTCCTAATACATAGCTTTATTAGTCCCAGATATAATGTAGTTAATTCCTAATTAAGAATCCTTGTATTTTTTAAATTGGAAATAAATTTTAATTAGTTGAAGCTTATCTGTGACTCATAGAACTTTTGCTTCATCACAGATGATTTCATTTCTTCATATATTAACTTTTTTCTTAAGATTTGGTTTAAATAAAATTTAAAAATACAGGTTCATATACTTCAGCTTTGAATTTTAAAATGCTTTACCTAGTAGTTTCTGGAATGGAGGGGTTTATAATGCTAGGGAAATAAGAGATCTAGAGTAGATAGAAAGGAAAGTAGTTCTTCTTTTCCTGTAATTTGGCATTTCTGAACTGTTGCTCTTTTACTAACATTTTGGCTTTAAGAAGATTATTTCCATGTCAAAAAGATGGGTTTAGAAATGCATATGGGTATACTTACGCACATAGGTATACTTTTCTTACCGTATGGCTTTCTGTCAGAAGTTTAATGTTTTACTGGCAAAGTCATTTGTATTCACAAGTTTCTTGCACTTCAACAAAATGTAGAGTGAGGGATGGTTAACTGTACCACTGTGCACTGAAGAAAGCTTAAGTGTCCTGACATCTCAGTTGATTGATTTCTTTGGGAATTGGTATGAAGGCTGCACATCTGCCATGTTTATATAATGGTTTTGTTGTTGGCTTTTTTTCTATAAACTGTGAAAACTGCAGAACAGGTAAAAATATTTCATGTGTTGATAGCTATAAATTGTACTAGATATGTCACTAACTGCTGAATCTTAATATATAATGGATTTTGTCATTCATTTAGGTCAAATACATATTTTCTGACAAAACGGGTACCCTTACATGCAACATCATGCAATTTAAGAAGTGTACTCTAGCAGGAATTGCATATGGGTAGGTATTTTTATATACTTCTTCATCTGTGTGCCTCTGCCTGTCCATATGTACCCATGCATTAATACTACAGTTAAAAAAGACTTACACCTGGCAATATCTACAGCTCAGTCAGCTTTTTGTGACTATAAAATGTTACTTACAAGAGACAGGATAATTTCTATCAAGACATCTCTTTTTGAAAAGAGGAACAAAAATTACGCTGACATACCACAGGCTTTCTGCTGTAAGGCAACTTCAGTATGCATGTTTTTGCCATCATTTACCCTGTTTAATGTTGTAACAAAATAAAGCCTGAGGGAGACTTGCAAAACCTTGGTTTCTTATAGTTTATGAAGACTCAATAGAAACATCATATTTTTGCAATTTTCTTTGCAATCTAGGCACTAGCAAAATATTTGAAAAAAAGGGGTTTTTTTGGTAATTTTGTTTTATTAACTAACTACTTTTAATATATGATCCAGTTTCTTAGCATTTGTGATTCTTTCTCCTCTCCCTGTTCTATTTTTCCCTTGCTTCTTGTGCAGCCATTGCCCTGAGCCTGAGGATTATAGTGTTCCTTCAGATGATTGGTAAGCTCTAAAAATCATTTAGCTTCTGCAGTTTCTCAAAGATTCAGGTTTAAAAACACTAAGCAATATATTTTAAAATTGAGCTAAATGTGAGAATAGTACTCAGAAATTATTTCAGCATTGAATTCACGCAGACTGACCATCTTACACAAATTCATGCCATCCAAATTCTGTGGCATTAGATTGTGTACTCTGGAATAGAATCTCTAATAGGGTCCCTGAATTATAGTGCAGTCATTCTACTGACAGTCCTGGTACAATTCAAAATTATTTTTGGGAGAGAAAGTTTTGTCTTTTATTACATATTTGGTACTATGGTGACTTTAATCACACTTTTCTACTATTAGTCAGTAATATGTTAGTAATAACCAATAATATGTTTAGGAAAAAAAATATGTATTTGAGAGTGAAAAATATGTAATGTTATTGTTGCTATTTTACTTCCTACAGATAGTTTTAGAATATAAGACTACATAGTTCTTAACTGGAACTGAGATCAGAGCACCCAAATACATTTGGGACTAATGCTGATGTCTTGATGGGGACCTCAGGGAAGATAAAGTCCAGGCTTCCTTTCTGCTGTCATCTACATGATGCCTTGTACTTCTTCATTATACTTTCTTAAACTAAATATTTGCAATATTATTCAAAGTACGCTCAGATACATCAGAGAAAATAATGTCATTTACAGCCTTTAAATTATCACTATTTTATTTGTTGAAAGTGACAACAAGGCGATGTCACTCAAAATTGGAATATGTTGTCATCTTTTGTTGAAAATATTTGAAGGAAAAAAAACTTTTCTAGATTAGAATTAATAATCCTTGGTTTAGATATTAAAAAAACCCCAAACCTTGGAAAATTCCTCCTACAACACATAAAATGTAGTACACATGCATACCCCAAAATCTTACCTGACCTCAATGTCATCATTAGATATCGAAGAAAAATATTTCTTAGAGAAATATTGCATGTGTGCTTAACTGCATATGAGTGTAAATTTTAGTAAAACAATGTAGTACTTACATGAAATTAAGCATCCTTGCTTATAAGCTATTAATGAAAAAAGACTAGTTTTGACTAACACACATAAAAATCTTTTTGAGCACATCTCAAATGGATAAACTGATATCCAAAAGAACCAACCCAAACTTTTTATGCACAAAGAATATATTAGAAATACTTATAAAATACAATACTTGAAATTTCTTGGTGTGTAAATCTGTTGCAATTAATAAAATGTCTTTGTGACAGTAACATTTCTATCTCTAACATACTAATATACTAAATCCGAAATATTTTATAAATATTTTTTTATTATTAGAAGGAATTGTTTTCCACTTTGTTACAACATATACATGCAAAAATTTTTCCTTATTTTAGCACTGAGAATCTTGAAAATTTACATCAGAAAGCTTTAAGCAAACAAAGCTTAAAGCTTAGACTCTAAACAAGTATAATGTATCTGAAGATGTTAATATTTCGCCCTTCAAGACCTATTTGCTTTGCATTTAAGACGTCTTTGTGAAGGACAATGCTTCAAATTTTTCACTGTAATTATAGCTAGAAAAAGTAGTCCTTGCATGGCTGTACAGAGGAGGTTCTGCATTTTATATTCCTCCATGCAGTTATTGCAGGACTAAAACAGCTCACTTTTGGTTTTCACTGAGAATCTTTAGACTACCTTTGATGTGTATGGCTTATTCTTCAACTTAAATCACCAAATATATTTATTCTTTTGTAAGATTATGTAATCCAAGACCCAAAGTAAATGGGAAAAAAAATTTCCTTCAACTGTATTCATCTTTCAGCATTGCTTTGTTTCATTCAAATTCCAAGTCATCTAGATACTCAGCTATAGTATTAAGACTGTAGCTATAGTCAGCTGCAGTAACAAATCTTCCTAGAAGTATCTACATTTTCGAGCTCTTACATTCAGCCAGAATATTTGTGGAGTTTGGGAGATGTTAGTGTATGACTATTTCTCCAGAACCATCTCCTCCTTGCATTTCTTTAGTCCATACTTCACCATTGTTGCTGTGTCTTCTTTATCTTTCCATTTAATATGTTCGTTTTTGATCATAAGTAACAGAAAGCAAACCCTCTATATGCAGACTTCTCTGATGTCTGAACTCATTTTTCTACCTCTTTCAGATAACAGACTTTCTTTTCTGCAAACACTTAGAAACGTATCCCAAAACTGCTAATTTCTTGATGAAGTGTGATCTCTTTAGACATACGTATTTTTGTTTCCACTCTATAACCTCATTCTAGAGATCAGAAGACAAGATGCCTCAGTCTTTCATTGTGGATATATTTTTACTTGATCCTTTATTACCTGAATTCAGCAGAGAGACTTTTCTGGATTTCAGTGTATTTATATAAACCAAGGTTTCTTTAAATTAAATAAGTTTTGGAAATGTGAAAGAAGTACCTTTTCAATTATTTTTCTCACAGTACATGATTGCAACCTATATTGTAGCAGCTGTAGCCGAAAACTTGGTTTTGGATGATTTGTACAGAAATTGTTAAAATCATGCCAAAAATGATCTCTTTTTTACTTAATTATTTCTAGGCAAGGCCCACAAAATGGAGAAGAAAAAACATTTAGTGACGTATCATTACTGGAGAATCTTCAAAACAACCATGTAAGTTATATAGAAACAATTACCATCATTTTGTGAGATGAAACCATTGCTTCCAGTAATTCAAAAGATTATGTCCTTTGAGGGAAAATAAATAAATTGTGCATTTATACAAAATCAGCATGACCTCATTAATACTTTTGTAATTGTTGTAATATGTTATTAGATCCAACTCTTTTTTTTTCTCCCCTTCTTTTTTGTTTTGATGCTATGATTCAGATGTTACCAGCTTGAAGTAGTCATGTGTTTGTCATTCTCTGGGTGTTTTAGTGATACTCCTGTGGTTAAGATGATGTCATGACATCCATTAAAGCTTTCAGGATAAGCCAAGTTGTTTTACATCCTGGCATTACTTACTGGCACTGGGACAGGAGTCAGGAGTTAACCGTATGCATTGGGTTTGTGTGCATGCTCCCATGAGGTTAGATCCTCAGTTCCGATGATGAAATCAAAGAGGCATTTTGGAGGATGTTCTTTGCACCAAAGAAACAATACATTACTCAGGAAATTAACAAGTTTGTTTATGCTCTGATTAGGAAACAGCACCATCATTACCACTTTTTGGTTTTTGTTTGTACAAGAGATGTTTTTACCTAGTCATAACCAACACCTGCTTTAAAGAGTGTAACTGTTTGTTCTCTTTTTGAAGAGTGTAAGTAAATTGCTCTTTTCTTTTCTTAAATTTTGTCTTCCCAGGAGGTTAGTTCCAGTTTAAGTGACAGACAGTGAAGCATTTTCTTCTTACAAATGGGGCAGTCTTTAATGGTAGACATCTGAGAACCATTCTTAAATGGATCTAAAGCAGAGAGGACTCTTATACTTACCTGCACAGGCCATTTATATTTACAGTACTAGTAACACTAGTACTGGGGGAGTAGCATAGTTTGAAAGAGGCATCAACTATTACTGCTGTTGTAAAAGTGTCCTTGGTGTGCAAGTGTTTTCAGGTAGAAATGTAGTATTAAGTATATATATCATATGAGCATACAAGCTATAAAAATGTATTTTTATGCATGTTAAAAATTCAGATACACATTCAGAGGGAGGTTTCACCACTGTATTTTAAATGTCTTCTGAATTGCTTTGGAAAAGAATTTGTAATTCACCCTTCTAAATATATCTTAGAGGATCTGGGGGCTCTTAGTGGAAGAGAACAGGAACTTGCTCCCATTAGTTTTTCTGCACTACAGAATTAAACTAAATTTTCAAAGATTATTGTGTTTTAAAGAGTAATTGTTAGTCTACTACAAATCTGAAAGACCATAAATATGCTACAAGAAACCCTCAGTCAAGGTGGCATCTGCTTTGAACTCACTTATAGGGAATGCTGGGGTTTGTTTTAAACAACCATTCAGGAGTCAGTTCATTCATTTTGCAAATTATTACTACATTTACAGCTGTAGTAATAAAGTTCTTAGCTGTGTCTGTCAAGTCCAATCAACTATTTCATTTATATGTTTATTTTCCCCTCTTTTGGTTAAATAATTTTAAATTGCTTCAGCTTTTTACACTTTGAAGTGCCTGATATATTCATTTAAATGTCTTCTTGAAAAGCAGTATGGTCTTGCTACATTTTCTATGTGATTTTTGTTTGCTACAGCTTTCTAAAGGTTCTTAAAAAGCATTATCAAATGCAGTATTAGCCAAAAGTAAAGAGATTATTTTTTAGTAAAAAAGACAACATCCAAAGATACTTCTGTGAATTAAGTAAAATTATTTCAATACATCATTCATGCTTAGTTTCCCTAAAAAAGTGATTATTTGAACTGTTCTATGTGTCTGGTTATCCAATTTTCATTGTTATGATAGCAAATGCCACTAAATTCTATTTATATAACTAGTGTGTAAGTATAGCAGAAAGAAGTTATTCTCCATTAGTGTACAGATAGTGTACAGTGAAATAAGTGTACAGATAGTTTTTAAAGAAAAGAGGAAGGCTCTGTCATTAAATTTTTGTGGGCTATTTTTTGTCTACATCTATTATTACATTTTGGTTATTTATTGCTTAAATGATTAATCACATCCTGACGTATTTTTTTCTTAGCCAACTGCACCTATAATATGTGAGTTCTTGACAATGATGGCAGTGTGTCATACAGCAGTTCCAGAAAGAGAAGGTGATAAAATTATATATCAAGCAGCATCTCCAGGTGAGACTCAAATAACTCAGTGAGCATATTCCATCAACTCAACAAGCCAATTTTATTCGGTTTATTGTTTTTGAAGTATCTTCCAAAATTTAAAAAAAACCGCAAATCTGTAAACTCTATCCCTCAAAACAGAGTTGGTATCAACTAAAATCAGTTTTGTAAAAAGGGATTTAGACTTAAAATTTTCTTTAGAAAATACATTTGAATGTCCTGTGGATTATGTAAGGGCAAATAATCAGTAACCATACAGCACTACTAAGGTGTGGTCAGATTGCTGTGGAATTCTAAAGGAACTTCTTAGACATAAATAAAAAACATTCAGGACACAAATTGATGTCCTTGCTTGTGAGCCTATTCTGTACTTGGTAACCATGATACTGATTTAGAACAGAGACTGTGTATTCAAAACAGAAATGTTTTTAGTGGGATAGAAGTTGTGATAAATTCTGTTAGAGACTGAGAAAAGATTATAGTGCAAAAGGTCTATTTCAAGCCTGTTACGGTTCATAGACAATTTTTGAATTCAACAAATGATGAAGCAAGGCAACATGATTAAAATATGCTCAGCTCTGCTGAGCTAATATGTTA
The DNA here is from genome assembly GCA_013396875.1 of Vireo altiloquus. Classification (NCBI taxonomy): domain Eukaryota; kingdom Metazoa; phylum Chordata; class Aves; order Passeriformes; family Vireonidae; genus Vireo; species Vireo altiloquus. Next base: position 625,098 of record VZRF01010153.1, read on the forward strand.
CAAGTTATGATGGGAAAAATTACCTAAAGTGCAGAGGTTCTTCCCTGGCTGCCCCAGCTTCTAGGTGGCTACCTCTCTGAATCCTGTCCTTCAACAGCTGAAAGACAAGGGCAGAGGTAGGGCCATAAATAAAGTTAGCTAGGTCGTGACAGTGTTTTACTGGGCATTGCAAGCAAATTCCATTCTGACATCCTGAACCACTTGGAGAGAACTGATGACTATTGGAGACGTGGTTGCTGGATTCCTGAATGTAGACATTGAAGATACCTCTTATTTACAGGAATGACTTATAACTGTTCTTGTACAAATCAGAACTTAAACAAAAAGAAATCTACTTTGTCCAGTGCCCTACTGAGAAAGGTGCTAACCCAGGTGCTTTGCAGAAGGTGCTTTTGTTACTGAGCTGAGAGGCATGTTCCTTTCAGGGCTTATTTTCTCTGAACTGTAAACTCGTTTCATCAGTTTTAACAGGAGAAACAAAGAGTTCTTGCCAGCACCACTTCTAATCTTGAAATGCATAAAGGAAAAAGGAAGTGAGAAGTAGAAAAGCCTGGACTATGTTGATTAAATCATGGGTTAAACTAACAGTTTTCTGGTACATGTGTAAAATAGCTGTTTAATTTGCTGCAGATGAAGGAGCGTTGGTCAGAGCAGCCAGGCATCTTCGCTTTGTATTCACAGGAAGGACACCTGACTCAGTAATCATTGAGTCTGTAAGTACATTGGAGTAACATTATAATTTACTGTATTTCCTTCTGCTTTAGTTTAAATAATCTGAGTAACTGCATTGTGGTTCATTTGTATTGACATGTTTGGTTCTTTTGCTTGAGATTCTTCTTTTAATTCTCACCCTTTTTTAATTTATTTTTTCATTCTTCAGCTGGGACAGGAAGAGAGATATGAACTCCTAAATGTCCTGGAATTTACAAGGTAAATTTGTTCTGGGTGTCTTTTTGTGAAAATACTTAGAAACTTCTCTCATGAATAAAAATGTTTGCATGTTTTATATTTTTACAAGCAAAGTATGCAGGTTGTGTAACTTTTATCTGTGTAATATGGAAACACACTATAGACAAAGCAGAGTACATGATTAAGATTACACCTCCTCATTTACTGTAAAACATTTTTGGAGGCTTGGTTTTTTTTCCTGTTGTCTACATTGCGACTAATATTTTTCACTTTTGCCTTTGCTCAAAGATTAAAAAAGCCTTTTTAATCTCAAAACTTTTAAAAAAATCTGTGAAAAATAATATAGAAAAGTACTCAAACTTCTAATTGTATTTCTGAAAGCCCTGGCACCATATGATTTATTAAAAAGCAAGTGTATTTATCATGACTGATAAAATTAAATTTTGCATTTGACCTTAAATACACTTATATAACTATGTCTTGTTTAAATAGTATAGACTGAAACTCATTGTCTTCTGAGCAGCATCACTGCAGCATTGACCAGTTGGTTTACTTGGAATATGAGTTTATCACATAATTTGCTTTCAGTAGAAATTTTGTGTCGAAGTTCTTGGAGTTATAAATGTGCCCATAAGAAATATAAATGCAGTTTCAATTCTTATGTACAGCTGTTTATATTTTATCTGTGTTTTCAGTCTGTTTTCTAAATGTTTGCGTAGGTCCATTGCTTATTTTGGCACAGGATGAGGAAGGGATTTGCATGTAGAGGAAGTTCCTTTTTTTCTTAAAATAATTACTCATAGTTGTGCCTGTGGGAAGTGATGGTTGTTTTCCTTCCTGTCCTATTATATTTCCTTTGAACTTAGCTAAAGAACCAAAAAAAAAAAAAAATAAAACAATCCAGTGCAATGGTGGAGCAACAAACTGAAGATGTAGAAGTTGGGTGAAATCAGAGTAGTTGCCTACAGTTAGAGTAAAACAATAATAATATGAAACATAATGAAAGATGCAACAGAATTATAGTTTTTAATGTCTGTTTGCAATTAATGTTTGGGTTTTATACTGTAGAGGACATTTGTGAATTTTTTAGATTTATGTTATGGTTTCAATTTTTTTTGCAGGTATTGCTTGCATTTTAATTTCTTGAAAGTTAGCAAGTATCTACTGCAAAGTGCATTGCAGTTAGTTTGACTTCTTTGAAAGTTCATACTGCGTTTCTGGAGTAGCAGTGAAGGATTGCTACTTTGTTTCTGGTTTTCAGCTTTGTCTTGATTTCACAGATTTTTTCTTTAAAACTTCTGTGTCAGAAGTAATTGTAATTTAAACAGTGATACTTTATGGAAATGGTAAAATTGCTTTTAAATCTCAACCTTTGGAGGTTTTTTGGTGGATACTGATCACAGAGCTTTATTAAGTATTCTGTTTTTATAGATGCTTTTGTTCTTATTCTGCAATATTAGCTGTGCTTTGAATTGACTTGTTGGAAGCACTAGAGGTCACCCGTGTTCCACAGCAAGAGAAATTTTGGCTGCAAACATCACCATTTGTATGGGTGGGAGCATGTACCTTGAGAGATGTAATCTGTTTTGAATAAACTGTTAACAGTTTGCAGGTGTTCTGAGTTCTTCCCAGAAAAATGCAAATTAATTCCTTGATGCTTTCCAATACAGGCTAGATTATGACTCTTCTGCAAGTAGAGTGCAACAGTGTCAACATTTGATAGAATAGTCTTCCAGAGAAACATGTTACAGAAGTAAAACTTGTAGGAATACTTGGTAGACTTGTCACTTCTGGTATTCTGTTTTTTCAGTGATTACACTTGTGCCTGTGAAAAGAGAAGTAGACTTACACAGTATAATTATCCTTTGTTCATAGCAAGGAGGTAGTTGTCAGTTTAACTGGCAGGTGAGCATACTGAAAGCATGCTGAAAGTACTATACTGATAATTCTTAAAATTGGCAAATAGTTTATTAATAACTTGTGCTGAATTTATGTTGCCTCCAGTAGATAGTCTGCTCAGATGCCACAATTACTGTGGTACCTTTAGTTCTAGGAAGTGAAGAGTTGTTCAGATTCTCTGCTATTCAGCGTTCCCTGCTCTGTTAGGGAAGGAATTGTGCAGTGTTGTGCCTGTTCTCAAATTCTGTCACCAAGTGCTGTAACATATTGAAAAACTACATCTGTCTCTTAGCAGCCCAAACCAACTCCTAGGGTATGTGTCTGCAGGGCAGGGGAAAGCAAGGCACTGTGTCAGAGATGCAAAAGCATAGAACATCTTATGTTAGACTATGTGCACTGTCTTTTCACCTGGGCTAGTTGTGAAAGTAAGATTTTGGGAGTGTGATTCCTTGCATCTCTATGAGTGACGTCCACTATCAGTGCACAAATTGCACATCAGTCCTTGCATCATGTCATTACTAGCAGTGCTACTGAATGAGGTTTTGATTTGTATCTGCTTGTTTTCCTAGAGGAATAAATTGTATTTTTAGCACCAGCATTAATTTCACTGGCGAGTATTGAGTACGTATGTAGTAATAATATCGCAATATCTGGAGTATGTGCTCCAGATATTGATTTAATGACTGATTTTCATTTATATCCCTGGAGCATACTTCCATAGCCTAGCAGAAATCATCTGTGATAGTTACTGTTTAAAGCTTCTTGTCTGAATTCCTATACTTTTGATTTTCAATGTCAGTGTATTTACCTGTAATTCATACCTTGACTGGTCTCTCCTGTGTGATCGGTTTCATGAGTAATCCACGTTGTCTTAGCTGTTGTAGTGGGCAGACAGGAGGCGTCCTAGAGCATTTGAGGTCTTAACTCCTCACAATCATTCAGAGAGCTCCAGAATACACTGATTTTGTGACTGAAGACCTGATACTTCTAAAACTAAAAAAAAGAATGACTGGCTGACAGAAGAGGTACCAAAATCACTGTAGCGGTGGTTTTTTTCTGTGATTGTTTCATCTTAAATCAAGTCCACTTTTAGAGTTAACTGGGGCTATCAAGATCTGCTTCTGAAAGCTGCAAATCTTGTGACCGAGGGAAGCATTTCTGTCCCTTTAAGATGCTTCTGTCTGTTTATAATCCCATTGCAACTCCATGGGAATTACCAGCTATTCTGTCTCTGTAACAGCCCAAAGGGTTACCCAGCCTGCAGGTACATAGAGATCACAACAGTGGGTTTGCAGGATTCCATAGCATACACAGACACGGGGGCTTTTTTTTCTATTTTTTTTTTTATTACAGATTAATAAAAATTACTCTTAGTAAAGGAATGTATACAAGCACACCCTGAGGATGATTTGCATGGGGCTGGCTCTTAAAGAGGCGCCATGCTGGATAGAAGTAAGTCATTTGTGTGGGGCACAGACGTAAGGGAATGCAGGACACCACCACATTCAGCAGTCAGTAAATGCTGCTAATTTCTGTATTTCCTTGGAACAGCCAGTAGATGATGGTGTCTTCTTTTCTCCCAGACTTAATTTTTATTTTTCCAGGTTTTTGTCAATTCCTACGTTCTCATGATATTTTCTCCCTTTTCCAGACAAAAAGTTCTAGTTGAAGTTTCTTTTTTTGGGCATATTGATGGTATCTCAGGATGTCTCCAATTTCTAGGCTTGCAGGCATTTTCTCTGTTACTATTTCAGCAAACATCTTCTGTTCAGTATTTTTCCCATTATAACCAGGCCATTTTTTATGGCTGCTCTCAGCGCTTCTATGGTGAAGAAGCAGAACAAAACAGTGGTCTCACACTGACAGTTATTTGCAGTAGTGCAATTTAGTGACTTACGGTGGTTCACCAGGAAAGGGAAATAAAGTTGTCACTGCCATAAAAAGGCTTATAAAAAGTTAGAAGTCCTTGAGAGTAACTCTTGGTCATTAGCTTTACTGCAGCTTTACTAAGAAAGTGTGTTTCTGTCAAGATTCAATATCTGTCTGTCTAGCTAAAGTTTCAGAATGCTACAGGAAAACATTGGTTATTCTTTGATGCATCTTCAGTAGAATACGATGCTCTATGCAGGACTTGAAGGTTGCAATCTTCTGGTATTGCAAGACAAGTACAAAACTGCCGAGTTTTTACCTGGCAAGGGCAAATATATCAAATTATTGTTTATACACCCCCTGCCCTACTGTAATTCCCCCACAATTTCTGAATTGAACATTCAGGCAAGTGTAGTGAATTTAAGTAACAGTTGGCTATATAGTCTTGGCAGGAATCAATGTGGATCTGATACTTGCTTTTATTTTAGGCAGCTTAAATGTAGTTTAGATGATCTTCATTTCTCCAGTGTTGTCTAAGTAGATCCCCAACTGGACACTCTCTAAAGTTTTTTGGAAGTCTACTTATCTGAGGTTTTTTGAATTAGAGGTAAAATGGAAAAGAAGTTGCAGTAGTTAATAGCTTTGTATGCTCTTCTGTGCAATATTCATGATAACAATGTAATTTAATATTGCTGTTCAGAAATTTTTACTTGAAGCAAAGTGCGCATGCAGGTGGAATTGGAAAATGTTTTCCTGAAGATTCTCTTCAGCCCATAACTTCACCAGAAATTATAAAATTCTTTCCTTCACCTATGTCCACATTCCATTTACAGGAATTTCCATGGCAGTCTGAACTTCAGGAACCGTTCATGCAATAATGCTCTCTTTGATGATGTATAAATGGGATCCAGTTCCAACAGGAACCAAAATTGTTGAAAGAACATTTATTTCCATCTCTGTTTTAGTGTGGACTGTTTGTTCTCTTAATGGTTTCTGTAGATTTATTTCTAAAGTTGAAATTTGAAAGACTTATGATAAAAATACACATCTTGACAGGACATGATCTTGCACCTCAAGAATGCTTTTTGGCGAACCTCAAAGGGAAGAATACAGAAAGCAGACCGTGACTGTCTTCTCCCTGTTTTCTCCAATTTCTACTTCAGTTATAAGGACAAAATGAAAAAATAACTTGGATTTTATTAACAACTGAGAGCCAGAGAGTAGTTAAAATTAGTCCAGCCCCTTTCAAGTTCTTAGCATACTGAAAACTTTACATGATAAATGAAACTCTGGGATGACAGCAATAGGATTGCAGCACAGTGCAATGTACAAGCAACTCTGGCTGTCTGGGAAGGAAGAAAAAAATTAAACAGGCCATTATACACTACCTCTTTCTGATATTGATAATAAGTGTTTTGTTCTTTAAGATGCTTTTTTGTCATCAGTAGACAGATTCAGATGAAGGTGAAAATTTTCAAAATAGTTTTGATGGGGAAAAGGCCTACAGAAGTAGGCCAGAAAAATAGCATTCATTTTAATTGTTAGACACTAAAACTATTTCCATTCCAGTCAGCTGAGAACATCATTCGAATAGATAGCACTTACTTTTTATCCTGTGTGTGATATAAGATATATATTGATATTATTAGGTAAAATATTGGTAAATGTTTGTATTTATGAACTACCATATAGAGAGCATTTATTTCTCTTTCAGCACTAGGAAGAGAATGTCAGTGATAGTTCGCACACCATCAGGAAAGTTGAGACTCTACTGCAAAGGAGCTGTGAGTTTTATTCTGTTTTCACTGTAACAAAGAATACGTGCTACCAGTAAAATTACAAAAGACTGTTATAACTGCAGTCATAACATTGAAAATGAGGAGGAAGTAATGTCAATGTACCTCTTTCAGTTTACATTGTTTACTGTGCAGCTGTTCAGTGTGATGGACTAGTTAATGTCCTTTTTTACTAAGTGCCGATGAAAGTATGACAGACCTGTGCATCCTGTTCTTTATACTGGACTAAAATCTTTATACTTCCTATTAATTGCTTCCTTCTGTACTCCAAGAAAATGGATGAACATGTAGATGAATGTATTAATTACTTGCTGGAGTAGCTGAGCATGGATCACTAGGCAGAGATAGTAATCTTGCATAAATGACCAGATGGGAATTTTAACCAACCATTGATATTAAGCAGAAGTAAATTTTCCCAAAAGCAGGACCTGTGGAAAGGTATCTGTATCATAATACATATGGGAATGGCAGAATTGCTCTTTAGTTCTTGGTCTGTATGTCAAGTCAAGTTTGAGGGGGAAGAGATGAAATCCAGTTCCAGAATGGTTTAAGAAAAGGGAGTTTGTTGAATATAAATGTCCATTTCTTATCATCTCAAGTGAAGAAAAGAAACTGTTTTTAATATTCTGTATATTAAGCTGGCTAAAAAAAAACCCGAGAATGGAAGTTATGAAGCACTGATTTTATTTTTTGAGTGTAATATTAAAAAAGGAAGACAGCATTTTGGCACTTCCCAAAATTAAGGGAAATAACATCAAAAATGTAGGAGAAAAAAGCTGCATTATAGCACAATTTGTAAATTTAGAAAATCTGAGGATTAGAATGTCCTTTTTTAACTTCTGGAATAAAATTATGTCTAATTTTTGATGCTTAAATAATACAGTTCTATTTTTCTGCTCTTTTCCTACATGATTTATATTGTCTACCCAGAAAAGAAGTAATTTTGCTATTTAAGTGCACTGAGGTAATTTTATTTGTTTTGTAGGATACTGTAATTTATGACCGTCTTGCCGAAACTTCAAAATACAAAGAAATCACCTTAAAACATCTAGAGCAGTTTGCTACAGAAGGTGAGCGGTATTATTCAATATAAAACTAAGTACAAAAATCAGTTACTGCTTAACTTTCTGGCTTTTCAATTTTGTGTTCTTGTAGTGGTTTACTCATGTTAAGTTTGAAAATTACATTTGGGCCACGTCTCCTTAAGAAAAGCCTTCCTCTTCCTGAGAAGTTTCAGTAATAACTTAATGCTTAAAAAACCCCAAAAAACAACCCGACACACCCACAGAGTACACAGTGGAATATCTTAACCAAAACATATTTTTTCAGAGAGCAAACACATGGCACATTGTTTCTGTGAAGATCTCATTTCCCGTGGTTGCTTTCATGTCCCATACCCGGTGAATGCTGTAGGGATGGCACACAGGAAGAAGTAGCCAAAGTAAAGATGGTTTGAAAATATTAGCATTGTGCTTTTAAGGTAGCTTTTAGCTGTATTGTTTCTGTCACCAGTCCCAGTGAGGGGGGGATTGCCAGCATCCATGTGGTGTGTTTTGGTGTCTGCGGTTTCATTAATCGCTTTTACAAAACAGTTGCAAAAGTTGGGGAACCTCTCTGTGAGTGTATGTGAAGTAGGAATAGTAAGTAAAATTTAAAAGACTGTGAAATTAAGATGACTGACACAAACAGCCAGTTAGTTATTTAATTATAGTAGATTTCACAGTACAGATGTGAGCAGAAAAGCAGACTGTAGAAAGGTTTCTGCACAGTTTCCAGATCTTCTATGCCATACCCCCTTAGTATCTCAGGAAAGGATTATAGTGTTGTACTGTGCAGTATCATAATGTTACAATTTATCAGTGGGTTGGCAGAGGGTAGTTGAAAGCAGAATTATGGAAGAAAAAGAGTTATGGGAATCTGAAGTGCAGAGTTTTTACATCTTCATTTTTCAAATACACTGCTATTAAAACACTAAAATTATCTTTAATATGTCTGAAGAAATAAACTTACACTGGAAAGCAAACTTTATCAAAATACTTTCCTTCTAAAAAACAATCCTTACATTTTGTTAACTGATCTCTGGCCAAATATTCTTGCTATCATGAAAGGTCATTTTTCTGTCATACGTGTGACTTCTCTAGTTTTTGTCTTTTGGTTTATCATGGAATTTAGAGTTTTGACTACTGTGTTAAGCAGCTTCAGTCTCTTAGTTCTATCAGTGACTTGCAGAAGCAAGTCACAGATCTGTTTCTTTTGTTAGTTTTTCATATCAAGATCTCTGCAGGAAACATTTGGTTAGTCAAAGAATCTTAAAGTCATAAACTTATAAAATATACAATAAAGTTGAAAGCAGAACTATACCCAAACAAATTTGGCTGATGATACAGCCCAAAGCCTCAGATACACATTGGGGTTCTAGAAAGGCTTAAACAGAATTAGTCAAGAAAAAGTTACTTAGGGGTGAAGTTAGTTTGGGTCATAAGGTATTTATTTGATTACAGAAAAGACAAAATTAGATCACTATCTGCTGTCTTGTGTTAATTGATGCGAAAATTTCAATCTGGTTCTTAATTACTGTTCTCATTAGCAGTACAATCAATCAGTAGTACAACTCCTTAGCAGTCAGGTTGCACTGAATGAATCAACATAAAAAGTGAAAAATTCTACCTGTCTTTAGAACTTCTGTACATATGATAGGATTAAGAAGTTTGCTCAGGTACTTTTTGTATCCTTCTTTTCAACAGATGAAAAGATCTACTGTTCATAAGAGTGAATTTCTAACATTTTAAAAAGCATAAAATTCAATCTTATAAAAAAATTACGTATTTCTGGAATCAATTAAAAAATTGGTATTTATTTTTACTTCACATTTAACTTGCAGCCAATGATGTTGCAAAGTTTCTCAAGAATATCCTTTCATGTGGCAGGACAGTATGTCCTTGGCATTTGCTGCCTGCTCTTGGTGTGTTGTTCAAAAATGAAGTGGTTAGCATGGCTGGCATTTATATGTAAGCTTTTATTAAGCTTGAGTGTTAATGCCTGCTTGGATAAAAAGAAAAATTGTGTGTAATTTTCCTGTGTTGTTCCAGTCTGTTAAGAACCAGGCTTAATGATATTTTGTTTTCTGCAGTTTATTTGGAAGATTCTTTTAAATCACAATGAAAGGAATCATATTAAAAATAGAAAAAAATAATTAGGCTCTGATTTTAAAAGAGAAAGCAAATATCTTAAAAAAACTATTTGCTGACATTCCATGCATTTGGATTTCTTTTCTTCACTTTATCCTCTGCAGAAAATATGTTGAAAGCACTGTGAAAATAGTATCACTGTTAGTCAGACATAGATTCCTTTACTCCCCTTTACCTATATTCATTGCTTTGCACCTTGTTAGCATATCCTTAATTTGCAGAGAAAAAAAAAATCAGTTGAGTTGTCAGGATTGAGTTTTTTCTTTTAAGTCTAGATGGTGAGACACTGTCTTCCTAATGCTGTTTAATTGTCAGAGTACTAGGATTACACATGGTTTTAATCCTGAAGATACTAAATTACTCTTACATCTAAGACACATGTATTATTTCACGCCCAACCTCTTATAATATAAAAAATTGCTGCTGGTGCTGAGCTGTATGCTCCAGAAGCCTGTGAAGAAATCAAGGTTACATTTAGCCATCCCTGGTTATGGTGCTGCTCATCTCCTAGATTAGAGTGGGCAAATGACCAAAGGGTTACTACATTAGTCCTGGCTGCCCTCCTTCTAAATCCACCAGCCCACAAACAGTGGCTAGTATATAAAGAGTTATGTCAACTTCATTCTCTAGAAATCTGGTAATAAGTGAAAATGAGCCGTGAGAAAAGTCACACCTAGCTATTTAAATTGAGTGTAAATGTGTGTTGTCAAAAACCAGATATTTCTTAATCTAAAATCTATAATCTAAAATCACACAGTCTCAAATTCTTGCTGTAATGCTTAATCCTGATTTCTGATGAATGAAAAAATCTGTTAATAATAACAACCATTTCAAAGGTTGTTAAGTCAAATTGCCAAATAGTACATAATGATTTAATTTTAAGAATTTGGAAAGCTGAAACAATCTGTGAAATGGGAAAATTAAATAAGGGGATTCAAAGTTGGCTTCGAGATTATGAATTTCAAAGTAGAATTTCCTAAGAATATTGAGGAGGGGTGAAGAAGGCAGTTGTAACCTTAATGCTGATATATTGTAACTTTACTTCTTTCCAGCATAGCAACATTTAAGTTTATAAATTTTTTTCCCAGAAATACAATTCAGTTCTACAGTTTTAATGTTTCACTGTACATACTTGTTCAGCGAGTGTTGTGATTGCTTCGTCTCTTGTTTACAGCTTAAACTAAGTCAAATCTTACATAAAAATTGATTACTTTTTCCCCTGAAATACATTGCGTGTATTACATTCAGCTTTTTTGAAACTGTTACTCTGTTGAATAAATTTCTATTTTTACTTACGTATATTTAAAAAGTTCTTCAAGATGTGCAGCAGTAAATTGAAAATCAGGCATAAGCATATATAAAATACAGAATAAATTTAGCTTTCAAAACTTACTCATTGCAGGCATATCAGGGAAGGGACTAATGAATCATTATCTGCTTTCTCTTTAGGCTTAAGAACTCTGTGTTTTGCTGTGGCTGAGATTTCAGAAAGTGATTATCAGGAATGGTTAGATGTCTATCACCGTGCTTCTACAGCTATACAAAACAGAGTACTCAAACTTGAGGAAAGCTATGAGCTAATTGAAAAAGTATGTGTAGCTTGATGTAGCTTTCTGGGGTCTGGGTTGATTGGGGTGGGGAAGATGGGAATAGGCAGAGGTATAAGGAGAAGAGTGGGTTCTTAATTATTGTCCTTATTTTCTATACCATGGAAAGTGAATCACTATTGAGGAATAGCACTTAGACAGAAAAAAAATCTCAAAATATACTGACAGTTGTGTCATGTAGTCCTTGCAGTTTAGATTATCAAAATGAAGGAACATCTAATCTGACAAAGTTTTTGCTTCAAGTAGCTACCTTGCTGTAAAGTGTCAATTATGGGTAGAACTACTGGAAAGCTTTTTTTCAGAGTTCTTCTAAGTGTGTAAAAAAATAGAATAACAGATAAACAACATCTGCTTCATTGTATAATGATCTTGGTGCAATGGAGTAGTCAAGATTGGAAAGGACTTTTGGAGGTCATCTAGACACAAAGCCTGCTCAAAGCAAGGCTAGTTTTGCTTGCCCAACACTTTGATGAAGTGTTGAGTATCTGCAAGGAGGGAGTTTTCCCAGCTGCAGCAGGTAAATTTTTTTGATGTGCAACTTAGTCTTTTTTCCTTTTTCTGAATTAAAATTTTTATTGCTGCAGAATGTGACTGTTGCCTCTTGCTCTTTCACTGTGCAGCTTGCATTTTGGAGAAGGATGGCTGCTCTGCAAGCTTCAGTTAGCAGAAGGAATCCCTCCCTTAGTCTTATTTTTTTCCCATGTTAAACTCATCCTACTTCTTCAGGTACTCTTAATATGATGTACTCTGGGCCCTAAGCTATTTTTGTGTCCCTCTTTTGGAATTGCTCCACTTTGTCAACCTCTCTTTTACTGAAAGCCTCCAAAGTGAGCTTTTACCCAGATACAGGGTCACAAGAGTGGAGCCTTAAATTTCTGGCAACACTGCTTCTGGAGTAGCCAAGCATGTGGTTAAGACTTCACTGCCTCAACAAAAAATGGTCCCATGACTATTAAATCTGTAAGAAAAAGGAGTGCCTGAGTATGCAGGATGTAGTATGCAGGACAGGCTGTTACCAGGATTGCACACTATTAGATTTATAATGGTGTCTTTAACATTCAGCTAGTTTTAAAGGTATGGAAATAGAAAATATAAAAATGGCTGCATTCACAAAATCTGTATAGATTTGCTCCATAGGAAGTTAAAATCAAACATAAAGTACTAAGATGAATTGACAGGTGTTTTGGATTTTTTTTTTTTTACAAAGTGAAGAGAAGTCATTAAAAGAGAAGGCATGGTAATAGCATTCCTGAAGCCTTCAAATCAGAGAGGATTCCTTCAACTCAGGAAAAAGTAGCTGTTGCTGAACAAGCTACTGAGCTTGTGAATAATGGGTTGAAGTTTTAGGGGTCAGGCTGTGCAGTTATGTCAAACCATGCAGATAGCTAAGTTAAAGCTCATAGGAGTAAATTGGAAGTTCCTTATTTGTTGATACCAGATCTGATTAATGAGTTTAGAGAGCATTATTCTTACCATAAATACAGAGAGTTAAATAAAATAAATAGAAGATTGAAATTGAATTTAAACCAAAAAAACCTATATGTACAAAATATTTTATTTTCACAGAATCTTCAGCTACTTGGAGCAACAGCAATTGAAGATAAACTACAAGACAAAGTGCCTGAAACCATAGAGACACTTATGAAAGCAGACATAAAAATTTGGATACTTACTGGGGACAAACAAGAGACTGCCATTAATATTGGTATTATATTTGCATTTATTTGATGGCTTTGTTACAGGTTTAGAAATAGTAGCAGTTGGTGGAGTAAATTTCTTTCTGAATGGAAAGTTGTCTTGTAAAAAATAATATTATATGTCACTACAGAATTGAATGTGAACTTAGTTTTTAGTCACTAATAGGTGGAGGGTAGGGAATGGTGGATTCTGCCTCTGTTAAAATACTAAGAGCAAGAAAAAGTTATGTAGGAGAGAAGGCAAAATAATAGGCAACTGTACTTTTTTATAGCATATGAAATGAGTTAAAAAGAATACAGTGGCTTTTGACAGTGAGAGGGAATAATATTAGAGAATGCAAGTATTCTTAGTTTCCCTTCTCTATTTTTCCTTCTTTCCAAGAAAGGTGAACTAAAGTACTTTAACCTTTTAACAGAGGTTTATTTTTATTCTTCCTTTTTATTATGAAAGTTGGGAAAAATCACTAATTTCAACAATGATAAATCTGTATTTTTAAATTGTTATACATGAAAGCTGCTTTTAAGATTTAATATTCTTTGCATGTGGCCATACTTACTTGACATACTTATATGACTACTTACCGCTGTAGTGTAGATACATGCCAAAAATAAAGCCTTACTTTAGTCATATGGATCCTTTTTATTGGGTGTTATCATTTCTAATCTTAAAGAACTTTCCAAACGCACATGATACAGTTTGAGGCAGTACACATAATATCAATATTATCACTTTATTAAGAATGGTGATACATATTTTTGACTAGGCAGCCTACATCATTAACACGCAACATGCATCCTGTTTAATGTATCAAAGAGTAAAAGAAAATATTTGAAACATATATATGCAGGTTTTAAGTGAAATGCAAGTTGCATTCTAAAAATTTACAAGGCTCAAGGAGATCTGTTGTTTTCTGTAACACTCTTTAAAGCACCTCTGAATAAGGCAGAACTGCAAGTTGCAGCAAGGGAAATTCTAACTGTTCTGACTTAGTACCTGTATGTACTTGTATAAAATGTGGTAGAATTTTTTTTTTTTTAATCACTGATTTCAGCTAGAGAAATCTTCTTTTTTGTTTTCTCTGTAGTTCACTTATAGGAAAAAAAATGCCTTGCTATGTTATAATGCATTTTGTGGAACAGATTTTTGAAAACAAAATCTTTTCTAACAGGTCACTCTTGTAAACTTTTGAGAAAGAACATGGGACTAATTGTTATAAATGAAGGCTCTCTTGACGTAAGTAAAATGTTCAAAGTTCTCAGTTAATGAAACATGATTTTACTGCTTAAAATATCCAGACATCATGGTGGAGGTGGTGTAAAAAATAAGTTGGAATGTCTGTTTATCTGGACAAACAGAAAATTCCACCAAAACCATGGTTTGGGAGGATGTTGTTTATGTTTGTTTTGGGGAGTTGCTTTCTTAATTTTAGTATTACATGCTTGGAAGACTGCATGATCTTTGTGACAGAGTGTTACTGAATAACTGGAAAACAGACTACACCTTCTGAAATCACAGTGTAGCTACCACACAAAGGAACTTCACAACTATGAGCAAATAAATTCCATGTAGTAGATTTCATCCCTGCAGGCTTAAAGCCAGGAGCTTCGCATTAAACAAGCATTACAAATGAACCACTTCTAATGTGGCAATTTAAAAGTTCAATAAATATCTATCAAGCAATATCTTTGTATAGTAAACTTACATAAGTATAGTTTAAGATTAAAAGGTGGTAGTTGCAATGATAACTCCCTATTTCAAACTGGAGTGTCTAGGTTGTACAGAGGTTGAGAGATCCTGTCCTTACGTGCCCAAACTACAGAGCACATGGAGATGCAAATGTCTTATGGCAGCTGAATTTCTACATGCAAACTGGTCACTTGCAAATCTGGTTTTGGTGATAACATATATAATGGGTTTTTTCAGCACCAGGTGAATGTAGTCTGAGAGGCTGTTCAAAAAAATAAAGAGTAAACTAGCTCTATACAAATATTTTAACAAGAGACTATTTATAAACTTTTCTGCCTCATTTGATGGTGTGCATTGTACTGTTTGATGAATGTGTATCTTGTGTCCTACCCTTTGCTTGCTAGTGTGGTTGGAATGACGTGTCAGTCTCTATTTCTAGTATGAATGATTGAGTCAAAAATTATCTTCAAAGTTCTTGTAGAGGAGTGGATCTGGTCTCAGGAAATGGAGAGAGGGATGGACTGCTGTGATAGCAGAATTCTGAGTCAGTGCAGCTGCAAAGGTGGATCAATTCCTCTTTCCTTTCTGCATACCAGTAACAGTTGGCAAGATACTGTAATATTTAGTTGGAATATTGTCTGTTAAGGAATTCTCATAGAATTAAACTTTGAGTATATATATTTATATATATATAATAGTTTACATATATATATAAACTATTGAGTAGCATAGGTCCACCTCTTGTATTGGTACCCTGTGCACCCATGAGGGCTGCTGGACAACCCAGTTTCCTCAACATGGGAGGAACTGAGCAGCCATGAAACCTTGAAGAGAATAATCCCAGTGTAGTGGCACTTGTATATTTGGGATCTTTGAGTTGCTTTTTTGCAGTCGTCTCCTCCTTGTCTAAAGTATTGCCTTTTGGCTATATAAAGATGTTGATAGGTTCCTTGGAGTTAAGGAGGTTGGCTTTCCTTGGTCTGCATACTCTTCTGAAAAACACTGAAACATTGCACTGAGAGCAGTATCATTAAGTGAACGCTTCTTCCCCTTGCTGTGAAAATAATAGTACATATCCATTTCATACCAGTGGCTTCTCCTAAAACGTAGCTCACTCAAATCTCATCCCTTTATGGACAGGCAGAGTCCTCTGTCTCTAAGACATGTAAAAAAAAGATTTAATAAAATAAATATCTCATCAATTTGGTCATTGTTATGACTTAAACACGCAAGACGCAAGAGGAACTTAGAATAAAAAAATGTATTTGTTCAGACTGTATCCCAGCTCTGTGAACTGAGTTTACAAAGAATATGCTAAAATAAAAGATCCTCTTTTATATAAACAAATATTAAAATAAAAATACCTCAACCCCACCCACCTCCCCACTCCCCAATAGAACTGAAAGCATTTAGATATTTCAAGGTTTTGCAACATTATTTATTTTGGGGCTCTAGTCCCATGAACATCTGCTTAGCTTCACAAACAAAATGTGAGTTTTGTTACTCAGTCTTGGAGTTGTATAAAAGAGCACTGGATTTTGTTTGCCTTCGTATTAACCTAATGGACTGCTAAATTTCACTATAGTACTGTTAATCATAGACAGAAGTCATAACATAGCCTTATTCTTTTAATTGTGAATTTAAACTGGAACTAGAAAATAGTTTGATTAACATTCAGCTTCATTGAAAAATATTTCATGGAAATGGTGTCAAGTGAATAAGGGACATTTTTATGCTGCTTTTAATTTGAGGCATGTAATTTCAGCATAGGGAGTATGCCCAAAAAGGAATTTTAAATATGAGAGTTTTACAATTGGGGTTTTGTTTTGTCTTGGGTTAGGGTTTTTTTTGTTTTAATATGTAGTATTCTTGGAGCTACCTGATGGCATTCTGCTTCTGATAAAAAATTAAGGTCAATTTAAACAGAAGAGTTCACCACTAAACAATATCCCCAAGTGCCACATGCACAACCATTTTGAATACTTCCATGGACGGTGACTCCACCACTTCCCTGAGCAGCCTGTTCATATGCCTGAGCACCCTTTCAGTGAAGAAGTTCTTCCTAGTAGCCAATCTAAACCTGTCCTGGCACAGCTTGAGGCTATGTCCTCTAGCCCTGTCCCTGGTTGCCTAGAAGAAGAGACTGACCCCTGTCTCGCTACAACTTCCTTTTATGCAGTTGCAGAGAGCAGTAAGGTCCTCCCTGAGCCTCCTTTTCTCTGGGCTATCCCAGCTTCCTCTTCTGCTCCAGACCCTTCCCCAGCTCCCTTGCCCTTCTCTGGACATGCACTGGCATCTCAATGTCCTTGTAGTGAGGGGCCCAGAACTGAACACAGGATTTGTGGTGTGACCTCACCAGTGCTGAGTTCAGGGGGACAATCCCTGCCCTGGTCCTGCTGGCCACACTGTTGCTGACACAGGCCAGGATGCCATCGGCCCTCTTGGCCACCTGGGCACACCCTGGCTCATGCTCAGCTGCTGTCAAACACCACTTTCAGGTGCTAGTTTTACAGTTCTTATTCATCTCTGTAAAGGTCTTTCAAAAAGAAAGAAATGCAACAACCATATTTTTTCTCCTTCATTTTTTCTCCTCCATGGTAGAGCTGTACTGTAGCTAACTAGATGTCAGTGACATTCCCAAAGCAGGCTGCTGCATAGATACAGATGAATGTATTGTCTGCTGAATGTAATCTGAAGTTCTCAGTACTGGATTACAAAATAGTGACTTGTGTAGGTGTGATTCAAATTGGCATTAGCAATTGAAAAATACAAAATATGTTCCTTTCTATAACATGTACTTGATGTTATAATTAATTGTTTAATTATGTTAAAATATTACTTTAATGTGATAGAATTATCAGTTATAATGCCTGTACTTACATTATGAATTATCTGTGTTTCCTTTTTTCTAAATATTTAGGAACATTTTGTATAATAGCAAATTCTTGTATCTCTATATATGTGAATAGTTTTGTGCATTATTAAATAAGTTTTCTATGTATCTATGTCTTTTGGCAAATATTTATGTAACTATTGTTGCCATTAAAAGTTCCACCATAACTTACACACTTTTTTTTGGCAGAGTGCAAGAGCAATCCTACGCTTTCTACTATGTTTCTAATTAGTGCAACTGTTGCAAATATTCTTTTCACTTTATAATATTTGATACCAGAATCAAAAGGCAATTTCCTCAAATACCAAAATGCCAGTGTTTCTGATCATACTGAAAAAATTTAAGAATATTAAGAATTAAAATAATGGACACCATTTTTTGTGCAACAGGGAACAAGAGAGACCCTTAGCCATCATTGCAGTACTCTTGGTGATGCTTTAAGGAAGGAAAATGATTTTGCTCTCATCATTGATGGTAAATCTCTGAAGTATGCTTTGACATTTGGAGTAAGACAATATTTCCTGGATTTGGCTTTGTCATGTAAAGCTGTTATTTGTTGCAGGTAAGGTTTACATTATTCTCTCTTCATGCTGGTTTTATTGACCTATAAAAATTAAGAGACTGAAGTTATGAAATTCAAGTGAAATATCGCTGTAGAGCAGTCTGCAACAGTGTACCTGTCTAAGTCACTCAGATTGCATATTCCCAGAAAAATAATTTGTTATCTGTTGAGAGTAGTCTCAACAAGGTTGAGACACTAATCGTGACCTTGAATTGATATTACAGTTAACTGCAGGTTTTAGCACATCTGGATCCTTTTGTAGATCTTTCTCAATGAGCCACTTTTCTGTAAGATGTGGATTACTTTGTATAAGAAGTGCAGAAAAATGTTAAAGGTGCTGCTTGGTGTGCTTTTTTTTACCTGAAGCTGGTGGAAACCCCATTTTTAATCATTATTATGCATTATTATTATGGGGTTCTTTTATACAGTGAATCCTTTATTCCCTTTCTGTAAATATCAACTATTACAGCTATAAACTTCCATTGTTCCATTAAAATAAATCAGATTCATCTGAAAAATCAGTTCAAAATGGAACTATTTTTCTGCCTTGCAAAAGGACACAGAAAAGGAAGTAGTATTACAGTATGCAAATAATCACCAGGTTTGGAGTCTTCCATCCTTTCTAAAAAGCAATGTCATGCTACCAAGGGATTTTTTAATTAATGTTTTTATGGTTAAGCTTTGTAGCCATGCTTCAGCCTGAAAGAGTTTGAATTTCAAACTAAGGTTTTACTGTCTTTTAAACTGTGATCTTACACTGATAAACAGTGTATAAACACTTGCCTAATGTCAGTAGTCTTTTAGACAGATAAGTTGGAGTTTTGTGCTTGTTCTACTTGGTTGAGTTTTGCTCAGTACAGTAACAAGCAGGAGATGCATGTAGAACTGATACTTCAAAGCTCTATGTCACTATAGGACACAAAATGAACAACACACACTTTTTTCCAGCAGAAAAAGCACATAGTTTAATTTTACTTCGATATAGATAGATTCTTGACAATGACCATGGATTGGAGGATGAGGTTGCCTCCTCTCCAACCACACTGGTCAAACTAGAAGTCTATCAATTATCTCTTCTTCAGGAAAGGAATGAAAAACAAAAAGAACAGTTAGAAAAACATTGCTTTGTTTACATAAATTGCGTGAGAACTCCATTACAAAAAATGCAAACATCAGAAGGCTGAAAAATCAAAGCAACAGCTATATTTCTTTTTCTTCTCTTTCCTTGATTACAAAATACGTTTTATGCCATTTGAAGAGATAGTTTTGCTGTTTCTGTTGAACTGTGGAACCATTGAGGGGTCTTCTGTATATAAAGCTTTCTTGTAGTGTTTGCATTTTTGTGATGAAACAATGAAGTGCAAAATGAAAGTTTCTGTTCTAGTAGCATTCTCTCTGCCATTTCTTCATTTTACACTTCCATAATATACTTAGGTCAGTTGATTTCAATGCATATCTAGATATATGTCTGACATATTTTGTGGTTGCTTAAAAATTGGCTGCAGGTTTAAAACAAAAATACTTACTTGTAGCACTGTTTTAATATGAGCATTTTTAATATCCCATGTTTTCCAAAAGCCAAAATTCTGCCAAAATATTTGTTAAATATTGGGTTTTTTTAGTAACAAAAATTTCATTTCCTTGTTTATGAGCTTGAAAATAAAAAGTTTAAAGTGGTAATTTTTAATTAAGGTAGATCACTTTAAAAAATTAAATATATATCTATATATAATCTAGACTAAACAAAAATGTAAGCTCTTTCTTCATCCATATAAAGGTAGTAAACATCTTAAGCTCTCCTTGATTCTAAAATTACGAATTACATCACTCCCTTTTAAGTTTGCAGACTGCATTCACTTGTGCAGAAGCATTTATTACCAGTGGATTCCTCCTCTGTAACACAGATGAAGCTGACAATTATTCAGTAGACTTCTTTTTTAAAAAATTCTCTATATGTTATTAATTCCAAGCAGATGTTTGGCTTAAAGACTTCAGCAAACTGAATTCCAACGCTATATTAGTTTCAGAGTAGTATATGCAAGAAGAACGTTAAATGGGTTATTCTGGAGTAAAATTATACAGCTAAGAGTGAATAAAAAGAATGAAAATATTTTTTAATGGTTTCACCATGAACTTGAGGCAATGAGAGTGCCATCTTCCAGCTGCCCCTGTAACATTGTCTAAAAAGGAATTAAGGCACTGTTCCTGAGAAGTTAAAAAAATGAAAAAGAAGTACTTAGGTCAGGAATCTTCTGTAGAAGCTGGCTGTAGCAAGTCTTGGTACAATTCTCAACAGCAGAATTCAAATAAAATGTACCAGAAGATCATAGAAAGATTTTTTTCATATAGGTGGACAGAATTTTTCAAAAAGGCTGTTGCCCAGAATCTTTCATCTCAGGTTTTCCACAAGGCTGTACTCCTCTCACAGTGCTTTTTCAGAAGTCCAATAGCATGTGTTGTGCTGGCCACTGAATAATGTGATTATATAGCTACCTTCAGTTTGAAGGCGCTATTATTTTTCATTCCTTTATTTTTTAAAATTCATTTTAAAACAGTTCTCTCTCATACACTTGGTAAGTTGACTTCCTCAACTTAGAATTCTCTTTCAGCTTAAGTAGCCCAAGCTTCAGAAATGTTGTATATTTTAACTAGTAAGAATTCTGATTGTTACTATAGTTTATTGGTTTAGACAAAAGTTAATTTTTTCTGAATGTTATATGAATAAATGTGGGTATCAGGACATAAAAAGCATGTCTAGAAAACCTTGATTTTCTCCGACAGTTTTAAGCTGTGTTTCAGAATAATCATGGACAACCTTAGCTGACTTACAAATAGCCTTTACTTTAGTGGGAAAAGGCCTTCCCATCATTGGAAATTTTGTTGGTTTGGTAAAATTTGCATTGCTAAAGGACATATTCATCAAAATTTTTCAAACACTTTTTCTATTTTTACTCTTAGTAGCTTTTGAACAAATCTTTGTAACTTGGATTTTTTAATAAAGGGAATAGATAATAGCAGTGTAATGTTAGAGATTCAGAGGTTTTATGAACTTTGATGAAGCCTCAGACGTCAATTGCAAGAAAAAATTGGTTTCCATTTCGAAAATTAATCGCTTGTCTGTCAGGTTAAAGAGTTGTACTGTCTCTGGTTGTTCTGCTTTTGAATGTTATTTTCTAATTGCGTTGTTATTCAGACAGAATAGAAGGTAGCTGCTATGGCCATTAGCTTCAGCAATCATGTAATTTCTTGTTGGTTGTGCTTTTTGTAGCTATGGTGCAGTTTGCAGATAGCTGGATGAAGTGATGGCCAAGCATTGCTATTAGTATCTGTGTCTTCAATGCAGAGATAATAATTGGTGCTTCAGAGTTTTTTAACTGTAAAAACTTATCATTGAATGTGAAGAATTTAATCTCTCTTTGATGTTTATTGTAAAAGAGATGGCAGTTTTGGTTTTTTTAAGGGAGAGCGGGAAGAAGTATAACAAGGAAATTTATGTGACCAGTGGAAAAAGAAAACTTTTCCTCTCAAATTAAGGATCAAAAGCTTCGTCCAAATTGAGACCAACGTATTGTAACCGTAATGTCATTCTATCTAGTGTGAAGACAGGCAAATCATTCAGTCTTAGCTGTAATGCCAGAAATCACTGGACAGGCATAAACATTTTCTTATGCCATGTACTGAAAAATAGTTTTGACTAATGTATTTTGTCAAAGAAAAATTGTGTTTCCTTTGTAGATGACTTGTTTTTACTATTGCCCTCATTAGCTCTGGTTTGTGATTGTAAAAATCAATTAATAGGCCAGTATTTTTTGCCAGTCACTTACTGGATTTGATGGAATTCTTTGGACTATAATTCTTCAAAAAACCTTGTCCATCAGTAATCTCATTAATAATATAACAGTGTAATTTTCTCAAGTATCATGAGGCCTTCATGTACTTTTGAGAATGCTCCCTTTGGGAATCTCAGCTTGCAGGAGCAACCCCAGCATTGCACAGATGCCACAATACAGCAGAACTTGTGAGTGCCACACAGCAATCTTGGTTCAGGTGAGAACGGTATTCACAAACTCCACAGGCCATGTTGCTTGGCAGTGCCTCAGTCAGCAGCAAGTATTTAGAACTAATTGCTCTTTTGTGTTTTCCTTTGCAAATTTGTTCCCTGTAACTTAATTTCTTGTATATTTCTGTGGGTTTATTTCATTTTTTAACCTGGAAGATTTAAGTCCAGGTTATGAGCATCCCTGCACATAAGGATTAACCCTGAAATTTTTTTTCATGGAGAAATCTTTCACAACCCAAATTGCCACATTCCAGAAATTTATAATAAAAACCAGGAGGTTTATTGCATTGAGTGAGCATATAGAAGACTTGTAGGAAATTAACTGTAAATACCTGGTTTTACTCCAGTTTTCAGTGTTACTGTGTATCCGTCTTCACACAGGAGTCATGCATTGGTACCAGTATTGCTTTCTATGTAGGAAGCAGTGAATGGTGGTGGTTTGGGAGACAGACTCACAGAGCTTTTTGCTTTTCATCTGGTTTCTGTTTGTACCATTAGACAAGAGGGTTGTGGTTTGATCCTTGATTCCAGTGCCATCATTCACAAAAGCAGATTGCCACACTACTTAAGGTTTTCTCCTTATTTCCCCACCCTGTGAAACACAGCAGTCCTAACAAATAATTTCTGCATACTATTTTCAGTTACAATGTCTCAAATACTACAAGGACTGAATTTCAGCTTGCAGAGTAGAACTGTAAAACAAAATGGGAGGTACACGTGTGAGACTTACAATGGTAGATGTAGGCAAAACTGATATATTTTCGGTCAACTGAGCTGTCATCCCTGGAATAATTTGTCCCCTCAACTGTGAACAGGTAGTCTCTTAATGACAGATAGTTGAACAGTAGTCTTGAAAAGAATGAGGTAAAAGTTACCAGCAGATAAACTAAGTTTATCGTGTGCCAAAATCTGCAATTGTTGTAAGTTGGCACTGGTAGTGGCAGCATTTGGGGTTCCTTCCGTTACTGTGGTTTAGGGGCCCTTTGTTTCTCCAGTCCTGTTAACATCTTGCTTCAACAAATCCAAGTTTTCTATGAATTTTGCTGTGAATGCACTTTTAGCATATACCCTTGAAGGGCAATAACAAGACCACATCACTGACCAGGACGTTAATTGGCCTGGGTTTATCACTTTTTCACAGAATATAACGTATGTTTTGAAAGTACATTCATTTGAAAGTCCTGTATTAAACTTGTCTCTTTGTTTTATCCCTTAGGGTATCACCTCTTCAAAAATCTGAAGTTGTAGAAATGGTTAAAAAACAAGTTAAGGTAGTAACTCTAGCAATTGGTGATGGAGCAAATGATGTTAGTATGATACAAACAGCACACGTTGGTGTTGGTATTAGTGGGAACGAAGGTCTACAGGCTGCTAATTCTTCAGACTACTCAATTGCTCAGGTCAGCCATTACACTGCAAAAAACTACAATAAATATTTTAAAATATGATTAATATTGGTGTATGTATGTTTTAATTGTATGTTTGTTCATTTGTTTTTTGCAGTTCAAGTATTTGAAGAACTTACTGTTGGTTCATGGAGCCTGGAATTATAACAGAGTAGCTAAATGCATCTTGTATTGTTTCTACAAGAATATAGTCCTTTATATTATCGAGGTAATTTTACAGTACACTGAATGTTACTTCTTGAAAGTAAAATCTAAATTTTGAGCTTTTGGTTATTATATATGATTTTAAAGAAGTATTTTAACTGTAAATAAACAGTTATTAGTACTGAATCTTGAATTTTTTAATAACCTGATTAATATTATTGGTTTTTACTTTAAAAAACCCAATTGTTTTAAAAAAGCATACTAAATATTAGTACTAAGTGTGTTTATAGTATTGCTAGCTTATTAAAATGCTTTGCATGTAACATCACTGCAGTAATTAAGGAATCCAGTTACAAGTTTGTTTTGAATTTACCCAGAGGTGTTTGTGCTTCAGCTCTTTGCGCTGGAGCCGGTGGCTGTCGGGTTCGCAGTCCGAAGCCCTTTCCGAGCTCTCTGTTGCACTGCAGGGCAGTTGCTTTTCCGAACAGTGCCCAGGGTTTTTACAGGCAGGTTTAGTTCCACTCTTGGGTACCTTTCGCTTCCTAACAGAGTTACTGTGCATCCTTGGACTCCTGTTGAAAAACAGGGATACTTTCCTGAAAGTAGCTGACCTAGTTTTTTCACCTCGAATTTTAAGGAGTGAAGTCTTGTGAAAAATACAGTAGTATGAAAGGGTTGTGTTGTAATAAATGTACATTTATTGGTAGGTATGGTTAAAAACAGCATGTATAGTTATAGTTTTCACTACCTTCATGACCACATGGCAACCTTAAAATTTTGAACATATTTTTAAAATAAATTTTTTAATTTCCTCTCTCCCCTCCCTTCCTTTTCTTCCAACAGCTGCTGCCTCTTTTATAATTAAATATATATATATATAGTAATTACATTTATAATTGATTCAAACTTTATATTCTCAATGAAGCTTTGGGTTAAAAATGTGGACAAAATATTTAATTTTTGCAAATCTTGAACATAAAATAAATTTTTTAGATAATCTCATGATATTTTTCATTAATGGGGTTAACAAATACTCTATACTTTCATAGTTTTTTAAATATATTTTCAAATTAGTGTCTTAAACTGGCAAAGTAAGTGTTCCATTTTTCTGGAAAAAATGCCTTATTTCTGTTAAACCTGATATAAACATTAGATTAATATTTCCAATTTTGATACTTATTTATGTGACCTTACACGTTGCAATATTTGAAAATACTTTAATCATGTTTTTATGTACAAAGATTGTAGCCAAAAGAGTGCATTTTCTTACCATATTTTTACATATTCTAAATTTTCATCTTTTTTCTCTCCTTACTGTGTTATTACAGCAAATAGATTTCTATCTAAATAGCAGCAAGTTTGTAGCCCGTTTGGAAAAATATGATGTAGGAAGCTATAGGAAAACTAAAGATCCTTTTTTTGCTTAGAAGTGGCAGACTTTAGATCCTGTATTTCAAAGGCTGGATATCTACTTACATGATCAGACTTCCAGATGTACTGATTAGCAATAGCTCTAGAAGTATTCGAAAAAAACAATAATTATGTATAGTTCCTGCTTATAGAAAGCATAAAAAGGAAGGCTTTAAAACATTTAAGTTATTTTTCTTAGTTTTCTGTCATTGTCATCTGCAAAAATACTGTAAATTTATAACCCTAATCAGATATAAGTATCCCACTATTTGTATTCTTTGAGAAAGAAAGTTAAACGCAGGGTCCAGAGATCGTAGTCTAAATATCAAAAGGCTTTGATTTTTTGAACAGGTAGTCCATCCCGAGCAGATGGAAGGGCAAAGAGATCATTCTGATATGGGTTGTTATTACCCTTTCTGTATAATGCATGCAAGCATTTTGCCATATACACCTTCTCTGAAGACAAGACGAATTCTGCTTGAATTCCTGTATACCCAGCATTTGTCAGCTCAGAAAACTTTTCAGAGCTGTTAATAGCTCATGTCAATACTGTGAGTGAATGGGCAGAAATTCATCATTGAATGTCTCCAGAAAGGACAACTGCCAGTCTTGAGTCTCTCTTTTCAGTTTTTTTGTACAGATCAGGCGTGGGAGCAGAGAGCTCAATGAGTATTTGTAAGCTGCTGCTTAATATGCAGAAATGCTACATCAGGAAAACTTCTGTGAGGCTTTTGTGGCCACACCTCCTCTGTCTTGGAGTTTAGAAAATAGTACTGTGAAAGGCATGTCTGGAAGTTACTTTAAACAAGTTTCCTTTTATTCTGACAATAACTAAAAATACCTACCTTTACCCAATAGAGGTGTATCCTATTTTTAAATGTTTGCTCAGTACTAATCAAGAAAGTGATGCAAAATATGCCATATAATCTAAAGTACAGCGTTTATCCTAGGCATTCAAATTGGTGTCAGTTGGTTTCTTGGTTCAGAACATGACAAAGGTCTATAGTAAAACTCAGGTACAGTGATCAGTGCTTATTGACATTTAAACTCCTATTCATAAGAAACTAGAAGTGGTCTGTAATAATGTTTTTCTACTCTGTGTCTTGATGCAATGTCTATTTAAATATGGGCTTCATCTTTTGTATAGGACTAGTCACAATGACTTGAGAGGTTAAATTCTGAAGTATCAGTCTAAGTTGCAAGTGAAAAGTCTGAATCTCTAATAGACCACTAATGTGCTTTATTAAGCCATTAATAAAGGATGGAGCATCACACTCACGTAGGATAAGCCTATGCAAAGTCTCATACTTATTTTGGAGAAGCTGTCATTACTTTATAGTGATGGTTGAGATTGAAATTGATCTCATGATTGAGAACTCCTTTGTAGTTTGGTTTTAGTTTTATATTTACCATTACTGTATACACTATCATTAAACTACTCATTTTATGAAGTTATACAAATCACCCTTTGACATCAGAGGAACAAAATTTTCCTATTCCTACTTCTCAGTTTTCTCTCTAGTAATAACATAAAATAACTGGTTCATATTAAATGGAAAGTATTTACAATTTAAAAAAACAAGAATTTTGAAGATCTGCTTGGGTCATTCATATTTCATGTTGGGGAAAAAGCAAATGAAAGAGTAAAAGACCAAGACAATTAGAAGAAGCAGATGTGTGGAGTTGGGATTTAAAGTTCAGTCACAGATGTTTAAACATGGCTTTTTGTAGCAATTTAAGTGGTGCTATGAAAATAATTAATTTATTAAGTAATTAGAGCTGTAAGGACTTGTTTTAATCCATGAACTTTGGATGATGGAGAGGTTGTTTTCCCCCTCCCCCAAGCTCTTTTCTTCCCACTACTGAGTTACCCACTTTCTTCTGTTCATGTCCATAACTGGAATTTACCATTTTGTTCCTGATTTCCTTTGCCTCACATATCAGATGAATACCCATGATCATACTGAGACCCATATCATGCATAACCCCAAACATGAGCAGGCTTTCTGTGCAGGCTCACACTGAGTCTGAGCTGCACAGTTCAGCTGCTGTGGTTCATTACGCTGTGCCTTACTTGAGGTGTGCAAACTGCACTGAGTTCAGTTTGAAACACACACAGCAGAAAGTGATTGTGCTCATGCCCATGTTTTTGCATTACATGGTTGGAAAACTTAGGCATACAAGGATCTGTGATGAGGTCCATCTCATTTTAGACAGGCTGGGGACCTATGTCTTTCCTTTTCAGTTGAAAATTTTGTAGCCATTGAACTACCGAACTGTCTGAATTTTCACTGCCTGTTCACGTACATAGTCTAAAATACTTTTTAAGAACACCAATCACCTGCCCTTTCTGTAAAGGGGTGCTGGATTAGTAATTTGAGTTGTTAGAGTAGGACCTATACCCTAAGAGAGAAGTGTTCGAGTCTGCTCCTAAATTAGTGTCATGTACCCCATCCTAAAAAGTTACTTTGCTATTAAAGCTGTCCTCATTGTCTATTTTGTTGGTGAATAAATGGCCCACTGCAAAGCAAGTGGTTCTTGTCATTCTTGCTATTAATTTTTTAATAATATAGTAAGCTCCATATTACTTTTTTCATATAGGGTTATGAGTTGAATATTTTAGGGTCCAAGGTTCAGAAGTTAGGGCAAATACGTGGGTTGTTTTCTTCCTCTCTTACAGTTTGAGGTGAGAGCTGTATTTGTCCTTCGTCTTTTTTTTCCTACCCTCTAGATCTTTTAATTTTGAGCCATAGTTGTTCTTAATGTGTACATTCCAATAGTATCTTGTAAACAATATAAAATTAATGTTTCTGCTTAGATATTAAAGATCTTTCATCTCTTAAAGTTATATATCTGGTATTCCACTAAATAGTAGTGTTTCTGCTGGAGACCACTGCTTTTAGCCACATAGAAAGATAACTTCTTCCAAGACTTTTTTTGATAGATTCCGTAAGAACTTCAGAACATAGAGATGCTACCAAATTTCATGTCTCTTTAGTTGCCTCTTGACCTCTGACCAAGATATATTTCAGTCCCTTATTACACTAAAATGGACCAAAATGCCTATGACTTGCATGCTTTCTCTAGAAGAAAGTAAATGCTAATATTTCAGGAAGTCAATATTATGCTTCAAATGATTTCTTTACAATTTTACAGTAAAACCGTTTTCAGTTTAAATGCCTTGAAAATTCTAATTTAAATTCTGTACAAAATAAGCTGAGAGCAACATTCCATTGTAAATTAAAATTTTACGAAATACTTGTATTTCTTTTAAAAAATTGCTCCAAAACATTTCCAAGTGTTGCTTAATGTCATTTACATGTAAGAACAGTCAACATGTGGAATAGATTCGGTGTATATATTTAGGCCTTTCATTTAAAATTAGTTTTATAACACTTTGCCTGCTAGTTAAATCACAGTAGAAAGTTAATGTCTTTTCCATATACCCCTTGGTTATGAAGGGTCAAGTCTATGTGTACTTGTGGTCTTTTATTTTCTTCCTAGACAGTAATACTTTTCTTAAACTCTGTCTGAAATTACCAGCAATGAGATGTACACATAGTTATGACCAGCTACTGAGTCACATATTTTCCACCACCCTAACCCTTCCAAACTGAGGTTTCTAAAATTCACTCCCATATTTGATACAAACAAGAAGAAAAAATCAATTGTACTGATGGTAAGTGCATAATTAATTATTCTGTAATGCACAACTGATTATGTACTCATCTTGCACCCTTACACTCAGCTACTGAGAAACTGCTGGCAACAAATCTCTGCTAAATTCATCACAATTAAATTATAATTCCTATTCTGAAAGTCAAAAATCAAAATACACAAGACCTGATAGAAGTCTGATTCAACTGAAATAAAGTAATTCCACTGTCTTTTCAGTATATAGTCTGGAAGGTTAGAAAACTGTGCTTGTTGCACTTAAAACTACCAAAGTAAAGAAATTTGGCATTTTATATATATATATATTTTGGAAAATTCAGGGTATTCTCTCTTTTTGTATTGCAGCCTCGAACACTCATGACTTCGTGTCCAATCTTTTTCCAATAAGTGGCCACCAAAAAAAAACAATTTACTCTTCTCTCATCTGTTGAGCAAATAGCAATTTTTGCTGGATTTTACCTCCCATTTTTAGTGTTAAGAATTGCCAAATTCAGGAGGTTTTCCATCTCAAAGTAATCACAAACACGTCCAGATGTTCCACCACATAATTAAAAAAAAAATCTGAGTTTGGTCATAGAATCCAAGCACCTGGAGGCCAGCCTGGGTACACACTGATAAACATACATATTGATTGTAGCAATTCATGCTTCCTTAACAAAGTTCAATGAAATGTGAACTGTAAGAAAGCAACATCTAAAAATTCAACTTGAAAAACATGAATCTTAAATTGAGTAGACTGTTCAGATGATTTTGACTTGTGTTACCTGAGAGCTTACGTTTGTCCTAGACAACATCGTTTCAGTGTAAGTTGTTCATAAGGATTCATCAGATGTGCTGCTTCTCCCCTTCGTCGTTGAACTGATACAAGGGTGAGGAAATAGGAGAAAGCAGATGGGCTGCATGCTATGCAGCAGCTGAAAAACATTAGAAAATTAAATTTGTTTTCTTTCAACCTTTTAGAAAAAATGATAAAAATTATGCAATAAAAGAGATATCCACTTCCCTCTCTAAAGTACTCTGTAATTGAGTCAGTGCTTGTTAACTAAGTAGTTTTACTTTAGTACTCTGGTAAAGCCTAATCCTCTCATGAGTAAGGAATATTGGTAGTTTTAAGTTCCAAACAGCAGCTTACTCTATGAAATCTGTTAGTCAAGTTTGCTAACAAAGAGAAGATGATGACTGCTGGTCTGTAGGTTCCTCCTCCATCAGCCCATATTTCTCAGAATTTTTATTTCATTAAGTGAGCTTAAATCACTCTTAAAACCTTAAACAGGCTGACATTTCTTTTGAAAATAGTTACTTCCTTTGAATGATTTCTTGTTTACATGGAATTGCTCACGTATCTGACTAGATTGCCCACTATCTGTTATTGACTAGAAAGTTGGGTTTATCATTAATTTTTTCATATGTGTTTAAACCATACAACTGTGTTGTAAATGTGTTCTAAGGATATCCCTTTTTGTGAGGCTAAGGAAAAATCTGTTTATTGTAACTTGCAAGACATTTGAGTAATAAACGGTTCTATTTTTTTGCAGATCTGGTTTGCATTTGTCAATGGCTTTTCTGGACAAATTCTCTTTGAAAGATGGTGTATAGGCCTTTACAATGTGGTAAGACAATTTGTGTGGCTTTAGTTATTTTAAACCATTAATTTTTCTTGATTAAGCAATCTTTAAGCAAGTCCTCACCTCTAAAGTTTTGAAATTTTTTCTGTTTTTGAACCCCTACTAGATGTTTACAGCAATGCCTCCACTTACTCTTGGAATATTTGAGAGATCGTGCCGAAAAGAAAACATGCTGAAATACCCTGAGTTATACAAGACTTCCCAAAATGCACTGGACTTTAATACTAAGGTAGATCTTTTTAAAAATCAAACATAATACAGCAGAAAAATCAGTATAGTTACCCTTTTTGTTCTATGCTGCTCATAATTAAAAATGGAGGGGACTTTTATTACTACTGTTTCCAGGTGTACACTTGTCAGTGAATGGTACAAATCATACATACATATATATTCATTTTTAGCAAGTATGGAAATGGACAACAAGGATTTCATTTTTTTCAATCCCATTTTATTTCGGTTTTTTTTGCTCTGCTGGTAATAAAGCTGTCTTCTGTAGGCAGAAGTGATTAGACCTCACTGTCGCTGGGCTGTATGTTATTTGTACTGTTATATGGACATGGATTACTGAAGCCTGTGCAGAAGTGTTGCAGAGGACAATAAGAACTGTCACTAGATTTGTAGAGGGAGGGACATGGTACTATTCTTTGTCAATTTGGAGTTGTAATTTTATGGTTTAATTTTGAGTTTTGGGAAAAAATACTTGGAGTCAAGAATGTGTCAGTGTCAGAATGTGTCAGGATCAAAAGGAATCTGAGGCTACTTTTGGTGGGAAATGGGTGACATTCCTCTTAGAGAGGCTAGCATAAGTTGTAGTAAAAGAATGTAGGACTCTTTAACACATAAAATGTACAAAATTTCTACAGCATTGCCCATAAATAGCCTCTTAAAAAAAACTAAATTAAATTTGTTCCTGAATCTGTGATTTCATGAGTATTTGACTTCTGTAAGAGTTTCTTCTGATTTTGTTTTTTGTAAATATAATTGTGACATTTCAAGTAATGTCATTTTATGTTGAACTTGGGGACGTTTCAATATCCTTGAATTAACAATTCCTATATATGATGGTCTGTAGCAGATGTGCAGAGCTGATACTGCATACTTAGATCTTATATCTGTGCCACTTGTGCTTTATAACTGCAGTTACCTCAATAAATATATTTGTCTAAACTATCTTTGTTCACTGAAGCAGATGAGATTTTTCTCCTTCTCCCTCATTTCATCCCTTCACCTACAAAAGGCAACCTGAAAGTTGTAAGGACACTAGGTAACAGAGTCTCTTGTGTCCCTGTCAGTGCTTTACAAATATGAGACTTTTGATAATCTCATAAATATAGACACTTTTTTATTGTAATAGTTTTAATAAATAGTGTAAATGTGAGTACAACAGTTAGTTTCTGTTTTAAAATAAGTTTTTAATATTTTTATTATTGCAGAGATGTATTGTTGACTTTTAGAAATTCTGTGGCTGTTCTCATACAACATTTGCTATGAGTAAACATCTACCAGCTACAAAATTCCCACCTATATAAGCTGAATAGTTGGTGTTAAAGATTGGGAAACATTACTGCCTTGAATATTGATGCAGATATTTGTTATGGTAAAAGGGATCAAAGGTTATGAGGTCATGACAGAGGTCAAAGGATTAGCATGGGACAAAAAGAATTGGTCAGGAAAATGGAAAAGTAGAACTAATTTTTCTTGCACCCACCTGTGCTTTCTGTCAAATAAAAACTTCTGGTAATGACATAGCAAGAAGGAGAGACAAAGGTTAATGAGTAGCACAAGTTTAAATGTGCAAAGTATTGGAGTGTAAATTGGATCATGCAACCTAGTGTAGCTGTATAATCTAACAAAAGACGTTGAGACATTGTGGAAAATGTGAGACAGGCAACTTAATTTCAATTATTTGAATGCCTTAATACTCAAGATACACATCAGTTAGTTACAATAAAAGCCATAATAGTCAAAAGCATTGTTTGTGAAAAAAACAGAATTGCCATACTGAAGGAAATGGGCTATGTATTTTTTATTAAGTCTTTTTATGTCATTATGCAATATATTATGGAAAGCATTAATAGATTGTTTATCCTTAAATTCAGTACAGTTCTTTGCAGAAGGCCTCTTTTACAAATGAAAAAAAATTTGAAAGTGAAACTTTAATTGTTTAGCAAATACATTAAAGGAGTTATAATATGATCAAACTGTGCTCTTCAAGAATGGAGCATGTAAGGAGAAATTTAAGGAAGAAACTGATATTTGTCCATTTTTCATTCCTTTGTGAGTGGGAATATATAGGTTAGGCATATGTGTAACTCAAGTTTTGATTTTTCTAGCATCTAAATTTATTCTCACACTAAATGCAAATTATAAAACTTAGAGTCCTTTTTAATTCCCTACTTAGAATGTAGCAATTGTTCCAGCTGTCTGGTTTAGTTTAATTTTTCTGGTGATATTCCCATATGTTTATATTATAATTTCCCTTCTGAATTGAAATTAAAAGGAGGAGATAATACACACTTTTTTTCAAAGCATAAAAATAAACAAATGACCCATGAAGAGCTAGGAGGCAGAAAGTGCCTGTCAGTTATATTACTTCACAGAGGTGGCCTGACAAAAACACATTTTGTGAATCTAACACACAGATAAAAAGAAAGGTCAGGGTTCACAGAGCTAGTTTATTGCAAATGGTTCTCATGGATTTTCTGTTTTCTCTTTCTTAGGTTTTCTGGGTTCATTGTTTAAATGGCCTCTTCCACTCATTCATTCTGTTTTGGTTTCCACTGAAAGCCCTCCAGCATGGTAAGTGTTATGAAAAATAAAAATAAAATGTTGAACAGTACAAAATATCTAAATATTACCTTTTTTCTAAGGGGAGCTTAATAAACTAACAGTTCAGTGTGATTAAATTTCAAAATACCATTTCTACAACTAAACCAGATGTCGTATACTTAAAATGTCTTATTTAAAATCCGTGTAAAAGTTGGAGTAATATTATGCACATATACATTTAACTGTCTCAAGAGTGTTTATGTGAATTGAAATGAGATGGAGAAAAAGAGACTGCTATTTAATTGTGCTAATTTTTATAAAATACACTATTATGGTAAATACCTACAAGATCCTAAACCGCTACCATCCCTTGTATTGTCTTTTTCATTTTCTCAATATTTATTTTTGTGTGTATACACATTCTGTCCTGTTACTTCAAGGGCATACTAACGTGCCAGTTTATATTTCTATGAGTAGGATTGTAGCAGAGGAATGGTGACATCTTGGACTGCTCAGTCCTGCCCATCTTCTCATTCAATTGTTGTATATGCACTTGAACTGCAGAAGGGAGTGAGGTGGTTGAGAGGAAAGTGGTGTTAGTTAAAGGAAACTTGAAGCACTGCTTCCAGTTTGTGGGAATGTTTAGGGCTGGGAGAGCTCTCATAAAAGGTGGGATTTTGGTTTGCTTCCAATTTGTGGGGAGAAAAAAAACAAATGTGTACCTTGCAGCTTTTTTGAAAATTAGTCTGCTCAGTTTTGGTGATGTAGCCAAGCAGTCTGCCCTGGCATAGGGAACAGAAATGTTCTCATGGACATTTTGAAACTGTTAAGACTAGATAGTGAGACAGTCACAGCTGCTTGTGCCCCTAAAGATTAAGGGAAAAACTTCTCGCGCGGTATTTTACTCTCAGTGACTCTTAATGGGTAAAGGGAGGTATGTGGCAGTCTTTTTTCTCTGAGAGGCCACTCACATCACACTGAATCTGAGTTCAGTGGCAACAGTTTGCATCAGAGAGATTTAGACAGCCCAGAAGGAGTGAGATCCCAGAGTGTCAGTGCATACTCTAAAACCATAATCTCAAATTCAAACTGAAATCCCTGTTCAAATCTGTAGCCAGTCCACGTGAGAGATTTATGCATTGCCATGGATAAGTGTTTAATGAGTATATGTGGTGATGCAGAGTAGAGGTCATGTGTGAGTGACAAAGCTGAGATTCCTGTAGGAGCACTGTAGCTCACCTTTCCCAGCCCACAAACCCTGGCCTAGAACTGAGTTGCTGGCCAGTGACCTCTACGAGTCTGAACAAATTGCCTGCTGCCTTCCCTTTTCATTGCTGGAGAAAGAATGAGTAAGAGCAGAATGGGACCTGGGGGAATTGTGTACATCATGTGGTATAATCCCTGGCATGGGTCTGGTGGTGCTCAGAGTTTTGCATGAAGGAGATACAAGTGAGATAAGGTGATAAGATGTGCTCTTAATTAAATCTCTGGTGTCTATGTGTGTGAAGAGGAGAAGGAAATAATGCTGCTAGTTTCCTAAGGAGTAGCAGAGACAGGAACTTCTGAGAATGGGTCTCAGTTTCTACCTTCTCTTAGCAAAGAAGTGGTGCAGGAAGATCCTGAAATATGAAAGGTACAGCTCAGCTTTGTGCATTAGGGTGCTGAGTCCCAACACTCTGGCTGGTGGAAATAGACTTAGCTGTCTGCCTATTCCTCTGTCTTATTCTCATTATGCTCTTTACTGCTAGGTAATATATTGTAAAGCAGTGCAGTGCATATTTGAGCAGGTATTTATTAGAACATTGAAAATCAAATCTTGAAAATGATTAACATCTCTTGGAGCCCTTCTCCTGGTCAAATTTGCCTGTTTAGTCTTAATCTTGCTTATCCACCAGTTTCTTATCTGTAAGTAGAAAATTTCAAACTGCATATGTCATAGTAAAGTCTATCAAGATATATGTGATCAGAGAATAAGTATGGATTTGTAAGAATTGTTCGTCAGAATTGGCTCCATGGGACCTTACCATTGTACAGTACACAAAATTTACATTCCATATACTGTCGTGTGGATATGAAAAGTGACACATAAATTTTCACAGAAGTTTCCTCTAAGGCAACTTTGTCAACATTAAATGGCAGAAGCCGAACTTATATGTACTAGTAAATTCACCAGGTTCTCCCTCTTTTGTGTAATCTTTAAAATAAGCCATAGTCTCAGCTTTTTATTTTTTTAGGCTTCAGCTCCTTTAGTCCTTCTTGGTGTGCGAGTCTGTCCAGGGAGAAAGTTAAATAGGGGAAGTGTCAGAAATGCAACCAGTGTCACTAGAGCTAAGGATGCTCTTAAATGGATTTAATTTCAAGCATAAATAAAGATGATATGAAGGCTGGAAAAACATTCAACACAAATTTGAAAACATACTTAATTAGCAGTATTTAATATACCATATGCCAGCTGGGGTAGTGGAAAAATAAGTGTTTCCAACTACAAGCCGTTTTTCTCGTCATTTATCATCATTTTCGTCACCTTCCTCTGTCCAGCCTCATCAAAGGAGCTATAAACCCATCCCTCAATGCCCACCATGGAAAAATACCTTTATTCTTCTCTTTCTCCCAATAGAGCTTTTTAAAAAATCCTTCTTTATTATTCTTTTCTTTTTTTATTGTCTTTTATCCTTACTTACTACATACACAGCATTTTGATATCTCCGTATAAGGCAGTAAAAAAAACCACAATATCCCAGTGCATAGAACAATATCCATGCCAAATGGATATGTGCTTACATGAATCCATATATCTGAGTTGGGTAAATTTTGAAAATTTTATGAATGACAAGCATCTCAAGAATTTAAACTGAGTATATTTTGTATTTTTACTAAAGCTGAATGCAGAAATATGGATAAGAGTGAAGATAAGTTTCCATAAGGAAAATACTAGAATTCTTGAAAATCTGACTCTAAGCTTTCTGCTTACTTTTATGTTGTAATCAATATATACTAAAACCATTATATTTCACATTTTTCTGAAGTTAAGATGCTATATCTCTTGATATTAAAAGTAACTCTAATTGCATTGCTACTGAATACAAAGTTGGTCTTACTCGTATATGATGTTACAAAAAGTTCCTGTTTCCTGCATAATCCCCGAAGTCACTGATTTAAAGCACTAAACTTTATACAAGTCATAGTTCTTTAGTGTTCAGTATAGTTCAAGATTAAATCTATTAGTACCCTGTAGAAAGTGCTACCATCTCTTTTGTATCAAAATTAAGATCACGTATAGTTTAAATGTTTTTATTTTTATCCCTGTTTCCTTTTCCAGGTACGGTATTCGGCAATGGCAAAACTTCTGATTACCTGCTCCTGGGGAACACTGTATACACTGTAAGTCTATATTGGCTCTAACTCTTTTAAGGATATGGTGCTACAATTACTATTAATTCTCTTCATAGAGAATTTAATTCAGTGCAGTGCTTTAAGAAGTGCCTTAAGAATAAGAAATGGCTCTTGAAAGACTCCTTGAGAAGTTTTGAAGTGCTCTTTGTGTTCTAATTCCCATTTTCAAAACAAAGCAGTTTAATAAAGATGCAGAAGATGCATTTTTCCTTTACTGTAAACTGTCTGGTTTTTTAAATAATGGGAATTCCCTAATTAACGTGCTTAGTAATTTGGGTTAAGTTTCTGCATTGGAGAAATCTCAGGTTATTTACTATAGAAATGGTTTGTAGACTTCTGAAGATGCAATCCTGTTCTCTCTCTCTCTTAATTTATAATGAGGCCTTAAAAGAGGCATTGAGCCACATTGACCAAAGGTTGTGGGATGTGTTTTCAGAGTCAGTCAAACCACCAGAAGTACACCTGATCCATACCTATCAGTAAGCTTCTGTTACTCTCATAGATACTAGTCATTATTGGTTTAGGGGTTTTTTTATCTTTTATCTTGTAGAATAAATTAGTAAAGCTAAATGTGTTTTTCACTTACTAGATATGAATGTCATTCAATAGCAGCTTTTCCAAGATCTCTTTTAGAAGCAAAATTAGATTTATGCTACTGTCCTCTGTTCTTCAATGTTAAAAGTTTAATTAATTTCTCAAGTTCCTTACTGTTGGCAGGTACAAAAAGGAAATTAATTCTTCCATTAAAGTAAGGGGGCTGTAATATGAATTCACATCAAAATCACTTTCCTTGGGGAATAAGGAATCATAACTGAAATAAAAGGAAAATATCCTAGACACATGCTAAAGCAGAGGTCACAATGCTGCTCATCTGTCACATTCTGCAACTGCTTTTCAGCTAGGAATGCTGAAACTTGAGAGATTAATTTCTTGCTACTAACCTACAGAGTAGTCAAGAATTTCCCAGAAAACCACTATTTTCCTTCAAGTTAAAAGTTGGGGGATATATAGAAGTTGCAATTGATGTTTTCCTGCTCTTGCACAGGAATTCAATGAAATTGAGGGCATACATGAATTTTGAGAAATTTTCAAAATGGGGTGGAGAGTTTTACTTTTTTTAAATCTGTGCATGTGAAGTATATGTGCAGTAACAGTCATCAGTCATATCAAAATTCTGAGGCTAGGGTTATTCTCATTCCTTATACTGTTTTTAATGTGGTTTTAAGAAGTCTGCAGTCATCAGTTCTGCAAAAGTCAGTAAGAAAGGAATTCAGAAAGTGATATAGTTTTGTTTCTTTGGATCCACAAATAAAGTCAGAAATATGCACTGATTCATGTCATGTCCTGGAATTATTTCTTTAAACACAGATTTCCAACAGGAATAGAGGGCTGTGAAAATATCTGTATGACCATTTTTGAGAGGTTTGGGTTTTTATTTTTTAAAAAGCTCAGTCTTTATACAGAATACCAGTTTGAGTTCATGTTTCCTGGGTAGGATTCAGTGCACTATTGTAAATTTGGATCAAGCAGAAGAGGGAACAATAAACTCCATATTCTTGAGGGTGTGGCTGTTAATAGTTGGTGATTTTGTTAGGGGTATCAGTTATGATCCCATCACAGGTCAGTAAAAGCTATATACTGAACACTGTGTATCTCCTTTCATAGAGCTCTGCAGTGTTTGTTTGGTGTATACATTTTGTCTATGCAGCAGGAATGTTTGATCTCATCCTAAAGGATGTTTTCTTTTCTTATGACTGACCTAATTAGCAAACAAGTGTACAAGATGAGTTTGTTTGAGCTATTTTACCATAATTCATTTTTTCACACATCCAAATACAGAACCCAAACTGGATAGATCAAGCAAATTATACTACTCATAATTGTCCTCAGTTTTCTTTTAATTAGCTTCAAATTTTTTTTTTTTTAGATAATGAAATCGTGGTACTGCTTTTTTTTTTTTTTTTTTTTTTTTTTTTTTTTTTATCAAAATTTTTNGTCCTTAATCAAACAGTTGAAATAGGAGATTTCAGGATTTCAGAATTGAAAGTGTAAGATTACAGGTGAAAGCTTTCTGGCAATATTTGCATCCTTCTGTGCACCAGACAGTGAAAGTTTTGTCATACATATTTAACTAGTTGCTTTCAGTTTCTGATCGAAGTACATTTCTTCTGAGGCTGCTTGAAGTTCAACACAAACAAACTCACTGATGATCAGTGCTGCCAACTTGTCCAACAAACTAGAATTTAAACTATAGCTGTTAGAGTTGGGGCTTGGTCTTCATGACTCCTTTTTTCAGCCTTATGTTCTTCAGATTCCAGGTAAAGCAGAACTTGTGATACACATTCATAAGTGGGTTACAAAATGTAATAACTATTTATTTGGTAAACAGAAAACTTGTTTGAGTGAATTTCAAATGAAGGAGATAATTTTCCTTTTTCAACTAGTCCTTTCTGTGGGATATAAACTCCTACTATAAACTCTCCTACTGCTCATCTGTAAACTAAAATGGAGCATGTCCTACAAATCTGATGTTTCCGGAGACTACTCCATAAAAAGTGTAAAGATAAGAAAAGAGTAAAGATCAGAGGGAATAAAGAAAATTACGTAACGGACTTATTCAACATGTTATTTGTATGCAGAACATATGTCTTAGATTACCAACATTTAACTCTTTGGTTTTTCAGAGTTTGGTGCAGATGACTCATTTTCTAATCAAGTGAATAAAACTTCTGGTTGTTTTTTAAGTTTAGAATCATGTAAGCTTGAACAATTGCAAGCTTTCAGTCCAGCATCTGTGTCTTCTAAATCTGTCTTGGTGTAGAAAACTGTAATCATCCTGTCTGTAACTAGAGGGTCTTCAATCTCTACTGAAGAGGGCTACTACAGTTTTCACAAACCTTTCTGTGTAACCAAAATACCATCAATAAAAATGCTAACAACTTGGTAAGAGCCAGACTTACAGAGTTCTAAGAAGCAAAGATAAGATTTCTAATGCAAAAGAAGAGTTTTCCAAATCAAGTGAGTGACCGTTATTCATGGAAGCTAGTAATTCTTAGTGTTCTATTATTAGCTCATTACTGGGGTGTAACCTTAAATCTTCTAGTGGCAATTTACTTTTTCTTGTCGTCTCCTGAAAGTTTAACCAAACTAACAATTTCTGTATGTTAAGATTCCCATAGTAAGAATCCTCTTTCTGTCTTTCTCCTTAAGTTCGTGGTTCTGACTGTGTGTTTGAAGGCTGGGTTAGAGACCTCATATTGGACTTTGGTAAGCAAATGTCTTTACCATATTCTCAAATGTGCTGTGAAATATGAGGGATGAATAATTGTATTATTTTCTTATTTATTATATTGCACCCTTTAACAGTTTGTCAGCCCACACAGTAGCAAGCTGTGGTTACTGTGTGGAAGGACAAAATATCCATGTATAAAAAAATAATCCTCAATATTGAAAATTAGGATAAATGGAATATTTAAATTGGCTTAAAACGCAGTAATATTGCTGCTAATAGTGTCATTTTCCTTTAAGAAATAGCTAAGTGAAGTAGTAGAGTTTGATACAAAGCATTAGAAATTTAATTCAATATATCAAATTGCATTGTAAGTACTAAGTAGCAAATTTGTTATTTTATGTTACAGTGCATCTGTGATAATTGTTCTTTTGTTTGTTTGTCTTAACAGTTCAGCCATATAGCTATATGGGGAAGCATTGCACTTTGGGTAGTGTTTTTTGGAATCTACTCTTCTTTGTGGCCAGTCATCCCTATGGCACCTGATATGTCAGGAGAGGTAAAAATATATTTTAACTAACATACAAATGTGTGAAAAAAAATATTGTTTCAGTCTGTAGTACAGACCTAATCTTTATTGGATCCTGCTGCTAACTAGAGGTGCATATGTCATTCTGTCTTTCATACCTTCAATATGGTAGCCACATTATTTAAAATATAATCAACTTTTACTCTTGTGAAAATGGAGCTCAGCTAACAGGCTGTGATTATGTGGTCTAATGAGAAAGAATAGAAAAGTAAGCTGCTTTGCAGTTCTTAGGTAAGCTTTAATTTTCTAAAGAAAAGTCTTACCAAATGCAGTACTCAGAATTACAGATCTTATTTTTCTGGAGCTTTTTTTTTATAATGAAGTAACCAGTAGTAGCCTAGTTAGGACTGTTTTTCATCTTGAATTTTACAAATTTACCAAGTACTTGAAACTGTAAAATACCTCAAAAAAAATTTGAGGTGCCATAACATTGCATGAACTGCTTGTCATGCACACTCCCTTTTCTACTAATGTGCTGCTTGGAATGCATTATTGTAGTGTATCTGTAACCTTTTGACAGTAATTAGTGGTTTCTCATTCATTTATAATCCCACTTGTGTAAACCTGCTCTGAATATTCCAAAATTGATAGAATCCATAAAAGATGCTTATTTGCTGCCTTATCTGATTTAATTGGAACTGCAGTCCCAAATTCTCAATACCATTCAGTTCCAGAAACATCTGAAGTATTAATTTCCCAGACACTAATGTCTGCTTCTGGGCATGACCAATACCTCCTGAGCTGAGAATTGTGGTGTGCATTCTCAGTGGGAATCAGAAACTGAAAATACCTGCTTGTGTCAGAAAGATACTCTTCAAATGGTTCTCAAAGAATATCAGCTCAATCAAGCCTTACACCAGTAAAAGACTGAGTTCCTATAACTTCACCACCACTGTGATATAATTCAGCAATTTAAAAATTTATGCAGGATGTGGGAAATGTAGGTGCATATCTCTCCCTCACTTGAAAGTAATTAAGACTCATAAATCCAACCTCCTATATGAACAGTTATGAGAAAAAAGAGTATAGGCATTTCTGTAACTTCTTCATTTTAATGGACAGCACAAGGTATTACCTTAAATACTTGGATGCCTAAGGAAAATAATTTTAAATTACAAAATTTCTAGCTGGCTTTCCTCTCTATTATAATGTCTTACCTATATATATATGTAGATTTTGTACATTTACACATTGCCTTCACTACTCAAAACTAATTCTGTACATTATTGTAAATTAAAGTAACTGAAGCTCTCGTACTTCAGCATTTTTCTTCATATACACTGAATTTTATAGAAGAAACAG
The DNA here is from genome assembly GCA_013396875.1 of Vireo altiloquus. NCBI lineage: Eukaryota > Metazoa > Chordata > Aves > Passeriformes > Vireonidae > Vireo > Vireo altiloquus. Next base: position 666,807 of record VZRF01010153.1, read on the forward strand.
AATGTTTTTGGAATTTGGTGTTTTTAGAGATTTTGTAAAAACTTTACAGTTCTTAAATCAGCAGAACTTTCATGATGATAAGCACAGTGGGAACAAAATCATGTGTTATACCTGGTATGACATAAGGGTGGCTACTTCACTATTGGAATAACCATGTTTTACTTAGTACATTTTCAGACTCTGAAGTTACTCTGAAAACACCTGGTTTTGAGGGAGTGTAATTCCTGTGATCTTGTAGAACTGATTCTTCATCAAAGAGATGTAGCTGTCAACAAAAATAATACTCTTGGGGTTTGAATTCAACATTGTGCCAAAGTAGTCTGACTTATGAACCTAAAATCATTTCTTTGTTGTGATAAAACTTCATCTATACTTGAAATGGGTAGTCTTATTTTGTTAATGTGTCTGCTTATTCATGTGTGTCTATATAGTAGTTGTGATGTATGTGCATGAAGTTGTTTGAAGGGGGGTGCTGTTGACTGTGGTTGGTTTTGTTTTCTTTCTAAGAATATATTTAGATGGCTGTGATGTCAGAATAGTCTTCTAAATGGCCTTCTTCTATCTTTCTTTCTATCATAGGCCATTAAAGCTTATGTTGAAAGCTCTGGTTTAGCTTTTTGTGCTGCACTCTGTGTGGCATCAAAGTCCTGTGTAGGCATACTGCAGCTCAGATTGGAAGCAGGATGTTTGTATGCTTTTCTGGAAGCCCCCATACTGACTGAGTGGTCTCTGGCAGGGCAGAATTCACTGAGTTTCTCTGTAGCAAGTCAGGCCTTCCATAAATATTCAAACTAGAAGATTCACAGATTTGACTGTGCAAAAGATTGTGGTGTGACAGAAACAAATCCATATAAGCAACTCTGCTTGCGTGTGCAAATACTGCTTGTCTGATTTATTCAAATGTGTGAGTCAGACTGGAAAAATTCATCCAACTACATTTGGCAACAGTTAAATGAGGGTGTCAAATGTTGACATCTACCTCTTAGCTTTTTGTCCATTTTAGCTGGTCTGATCTGGTAAGTTATGCTGAAGGGGACTTTCATGCATTTTTTTTCCCAAATGTGTTCATTAAAAATACCCCCTTTTTAATAAACTTCAGATTTATAAGCATGTATGGTTATAGGTTATGTATCTGTAGTCCTTAGAAAGTTTAAAGGTATCTTTTTCTTCTTAGAGCTGGTTACAACAATTCTGCCTTAGTAGGTTTAAAGTCTTTCCAGTCAGTATTCTTGACACAATATTCATCCGACCATTAAGTCACAGCTAGATGATGTCTTCTACAAACATCTTTTTCTTGTCTTCTTTGAGCTAGAAAAGAACTTAAGAAAAAATTCTAATAAGGATTCAGTCTTTCTTCTTATTAATACCGTGGAAATAATAAGGTTCTTCCTGCTTATTCCTGGTTCTGTTCCAAGAAAATAAAATTCTAGTGCTCTTGAAGGTGAGGGGAAAAGCATGTGGAGGTGATGGAAAACTCATTCATTGGATGCAGAGGAAGGTTTTCATATAAATATTTTGAAACTCATTTTTTTGTATCCATTCCTATAAAATACTCAACTCTGATAAATGTGTTTCAGTGGAGAACACTGCAAGGTAATGTCTTGAGAAAAAATTGAGTTGTAACAGAAGTGAAGTCAGTTCGTGCTGCTAAAACACTCTTATGTCTGAGCACTAAAGCCAAAGTTAGCATAAGAGTTGTTGATTTGTGTTTCTTTTACTATCAAAGCATCACCCAGTCATTTACTGAACAAAGAAACAAATGTCACTTATTTTTGTCAGTTTTTCTGGCTTTTTACACTAATTTTGTTTCCATCATTTTCTGTATCATTCCAGTTGTACAGAAGATAATTAAAGTTGGCTTTTACACATAGGTTGCTGTATGTTGGTATCACAGAAGGAAAGATTGCAGAATTCCATACTCGAAAAGAAAATATAGTGAAATGAAAAATTATGACAGTTACAGCATTTTTTCTGTGTTGTCTGGGCCACTGGACCCCTTTCCTTGACATGTCCTAATAGTATAATCAGATACATTTTTCTGTCTCTCTCTTTTGCTCTGAGTTTTCCCAGAACAAAAACACACAGGGGCCCCCATGATCCAAAATGTCCAGTTGATCCAAAATGCTGAGACAATTCTGGCATCAAGACCTTTGTTTTCTGGTTTTTCAAGACTGGTAGACCCAGTACTAGCTCAACTTACCCACCCATACAGTACAATTTCTCCCAGTGTGGGAACTACATGGCTCTCCATGATACAGTAATCCTAAATCCTGTAAGTAGTGGTAACTTGTTGCCAAATAGGTAGTGCACCAGAAGAGTTGAAATTTCACTTTTGACTCACATAAGTAAGGTATCCTGGCACAAGTGTTCTCCTGATATGAATAAGTAGTAGTTCAGTAGCTGATTATCTGTTAGAGGTTGATAGTAGGTGTCTGGGTTATAGTAGCTGAAACATCTTTACATATTAAAATTTTGAAACCAGTTACATCTTGTCAACCTTAAAACAGTTTCTATTCCAGTTGTGGAGTTTTTTTCTTAAAGAAATAAAGTTCCAGGTGAAGAAAACTTCATTCCTTTCCCATGATTGATGGTGTTCAGATGAAAAGTGTCAGTTCACCATGGTCTTTTGGCAGACATAGGCTAGAGGGAAAAATGAATGAAAACTACAAGAGAAGCAATGGGCTTTATGAAGCTGAAGAAAATGGAAAAATAAGCCATAAAACTGAAGAAGGATATATGATAACCTAAATAATTAATTGTGTAGTACAGTATCTGTAGCTAGTTCAGGTACTGTAGCAAATCAACTTCATGAGTCTTTTAGCAGAAACAAGGCATAAATATTTTAGCATTAATTAAGCTGAACTTACTGTTTACTTTCATATTATTTTGCTCGTATTTTAAAGTCATTTATTTAAAAATTACTTTCCTGGAGTTTATTCTAAGAATTAGGGACTATATCCTTCTAGTCTTAGACACAGACCCTAAAAGACTCAGAATTCAACTTCTACCTACTTAAAACAAGGATTAAAATATCTTTTCTGCAAGGAGGATTTTGGTAGTAGCAGCAAAACACTATTTCTGTGGAAATGAATGAGGATACACAGCTTATGAGAAAGAAATATTGAAAACATTTCAGAAGCTTTCATTGATTTTATAACAGCTGTGCAGCTTCTATAATGCAGTCTTAATTATATTACAATTTGCATTACATCTGCAGAAATGTTTATTCATGCACTTGTCTGTCAGTACTGTCTAGTATGGAAACATGTGAACTTTACAGGTTATTTTCTTGATATTTTACCAGTAAAGACTGTGCTTTTAAATATGGACACAAAAGAAAGAAAGGAAGAAAAAAACCAACAGAAAATTCTTTGTAGGCATTTTGTGATTAGGTTTAACACTGTATGTTTTGACCCATTACATTAAACAAATTGCATTTAATTTCAAAAAAAAGGTGTCACTACAGACTAGAAGAAAATTTTTATTGTGGACTTGAAATAATCAGCTCCCTGGGTCTGTCTTTCTACTACATTGATATAAATTAAGTTGATACTTCTATGTATAACATTAACAAATAGATAATTTAAATATACTTTCAAAATATTTTAAACAACTTAATGGTATTTTCTGTTTAAGCCAGATAAACTTTGCATAAGTTTTTAAAAGTAAATGCCAAGTCTGTTCATACTTGATAAGGTATTTGCTTTGTAGCTGTATTTTCTTTTTTCTTTGAAACTCTTCCATACACAGCAAACTGTTCTGTGATACTGAACAAAATGCATTTTTAATCTGTGATTCAGGGAATTACCAGAAGATTCCTGTTGTCCATGTTTCGTCATATTGTGTATTATGACTGCACAAATAAATAAGCTGTAATCGATTAAATTGCTCTATGTTTTTATATCTGTGTAGTCCTTTTGAAATAATTGCATTAATTAATGAAATTTCCATAACTTACATCACCTACTAAGAACAGCTTCTATTCATGTGTCAGTAGGCTGTAAAGCTGCTAGAACCTTCCATTAATGCTTCCATCTTTGAAGTTAATGGTTCCCCTTTTCCTTTAAGACCTCTTAAAAAAAACCAGACTGATTTTAAAATGATGAAAATAGATTTCTAAACTGGTATGGTTATCTCTTTCTTGAAAAAATCTGGTTGTGGTCTGAGTTGAAAAACCTGTGATTGAGGAGGGGTGAAAAACAAATCAGTCTATTGTATATTTCACACTAGTAAAGCTCCTTGTTACTGTTATGTGCTCTGAATTGTTTGGCCTCTTTTTTTACACCTATATGATTAATAGGATAGCTTAGAATAATAATACTTTACTTGAATAAGAAGTATGACATTGATACTAAACCAAAAGTTCGGGATCCACAAAACTTTTAAATTTATTGTGGTACTGTAGACAATGCATTGTAAAGTTCTCCAGAGCACCATCTGTTTCTGCTCTCTCTGACCCAGAGGATTTATAAAACTACTGGCGGAAATTGGAGTTAAGGTACAAGCATGTATTTTACAAAATTTTAGATCATTTGATTGAGGTTTGCAGAAGCCTTGTGAAAAACAGTAATATTTCTTGTGGGATGATTTAGCTGCACTGTGTAGAAAAGATGTATTAAAATATACTATACTGACAGTATGAGTTTCTTAAATATTACTTCTCTCTGTATTATGCCAAGTATCCTGCTTATATGGAATCATGCTTATTAAAATATTAGATATGCATTCTTTAATTGGATAATTATATATCTATATAATTAGATCGATATTATATATCTAATCATAATTAGATATGCATTGGGTTTTTTTACACAAAAACACCAAACAAGTTTTTTAAAAATATAGTTGTCCAGATTCTTCAGTCTCTAATGAACAGGTCTTCTCTAGTAAGATGTTTGTCTAAAAAGTTGGAATTTGTTTTCATCTAATGTAGAGCAAAGCCTTTAGGATAGAACACAATCATAGAACAGGTGAACAGGTCTCTGGAGGTCACCTGGTCTGATGCTTCTGACACTAGACCAAGTTGCCCTGGACCATGTCTGGACAGCTTTTGAATATTACCAAGGATGGAGACTCTACAACATTTCTGAGCAACCTGTGTCCCTATTCAGTCACCCTCACAGTAACAAAGGTTTTCTTGTTGTTCAGATTCAAGTTTTAGTTTGTGCTCCTTGTCTCTTGTGCCGTGACAGGCTTCACTGGAAATAGCGTGGCTCTGTCTTTGCATGCTCCAGTCAGGAATCTGTCTCCATCAATAAGATGCCCCTAAGCCTTCTCTTAGGCTATAGTCCCAACTATCTCAGGTTTTTCTCTTGTATGAGAGATTCTTCAGGACACTGGACTAATTTCAGTGCGCCTGTGTTTCTTGTACTGGGGAGCCCAGAACTAGAGGCTTCCCTAGTTGTGGCCTCAGTGCTGAGTAGAGGGGACCTGCCTTCCCCTCTGCTGGCAATACTTTGTCTAATGAAGCCAAAGATAGCATTGACTTTCTTTGTCACAAGGGTCCATTGCTGGCTCACTTTCAACTTGGTGTCCATTGGGATCGAGTCCTTTTCAGCCAAGCTGCTTTCCAGCTGGGTGGCCCCCAGGATACACTGGTGCCTGGGGTTGTTCCTTCCGTGTGCAGGACTTTGCATTTCTCCTTGTTCAACTGCACTAGGTTCCTGTCAGACCATTCCTTGTGAAAATGTAGCTCAGCTAATAGGCTGTGATTATGTGGTTTTTGAGGCTTCTCTGGATGGCAACCCAAATCTCTAGTGCATCTGCCACTCTTCGCCCTGTTTTGTGTCATTAGCAAACTTCCTGAGGGTACACTTTGCCTCTCATCCAGACCTTTAATGAAGATGTTAAATGGAACTGGACCCAGTATTGACCCCTGGGGTACACTTTCAGTTACTGGCCTCCATCCAGACTGCCACTGATCACCAGCTGCCATTCAGCCAGTTCTCAGTGTATCTCACTGTCTGTTCATCCAGCCCGTACATCAACAGCTTCTCCATGAGGATCTTACAGCTTTTGCACCCTGCTGTGTTCTCCCTCCAGCTATAAAAGGTGCTATTAATGGATACTTGTCTCTTGCATTTTTAAAAAACAGCTGAATGTTATTTAATAACTTTTGCAGAATACAGCATAATAAATTTAAATGGTTGTATATTTAAGAAAAATTGCTATGGGACTTTTCCTCAATGTTAGCAGGGAGAGTTACAAATAATGCCCCTAAAATTTGCAAAATAATGATTTCTCTAAATTCTTCAAAGCAAGAGAATTACTGTGCCATGCTCTGAAGGGAACCTAGCAGATAACTGAGTTGGCAATCCCTATTTCTAAAAATTGCTTTGAGCTCTGTATGGTAAGCAAATACCAAAGGCTTATCAATTCTCACTTCATTACCACAAAACTTGTGGAATATAATCATTCTTCAATGGCTAATATCTAGGGTAGTTGTGCTGTAATTTATTTCTCTTTCTTTTTTCTTTTTTTTTTCTTTCTTTTTTCTGTTGCACTGCTTTTTTACCAATCTGGATTAAAATATTATCTAGATTCTGTGTCTTCATTTCAGTGGGAATAACTGGTGTACTAAATTTTCAGCAAGGGTTTATTCCTTGATTAGAGAGCATGTTTGAAGTAGAGTTTTCAAGAACATTGAAATAATTCAACCATAAAAGTTAGGCTTTTCCTTCATCGTCCAAAATATTTCTCAAGCCCATTCTCAGCAGAAGGTCCCTATAGGCATTATTGTACAGTTTTAGCACATTTTCATTCCCCTTCCAAGTTTTCCCAGCTTGTCTTTTCAGACCTGTGAGTCTTTGCGAAACAATAATCAGTAATCTGTATGTGTCTTCCTTTCTGTACCTATGTGAACCTCTTGTTTAGAGAAATAAAATGTTTCAGTGTACATTTGTGGAGAATATTATTGCTTCAAAAGAAAATCAGTGATTTATTGATGATTTTTTTAAGTTAATCAGAATTCATCCCATAAAACATACCCATTTTAGTCATCTGTCCTCACCTGAGAGCCTAAAATTATGTTACCATTCTGATACTAACATATTTTAACTATTTAATTATTTATTTCTAAGTTTGCTTTTCGTCTTTCACTTCAGGAATCAAAAGTATTTTTCTAAGGGGTTTTTCTTTTTAATTCCCGATAGGTAGTTTCCATTTTGACTCCTCAAACCTTCGCTGTTTAATTGTACTCAGTCTAGTAGTAGACATTTATTTGTGAGCCAGAATCTGCTATTCTCAGATACACTTCAAAGATCCTTCTCCATATTCAGTAGTTATTTTCTCATTCTCTCAGACAAGAACAGCAGAGCTGATCTTTGAACTGCCTGATTTACCTTTTCGGCTTCCAGTGGTCTGTCTTGGTTAATATACCTAACAACCAGAAATCCTAATGGAGGAACTTAATTCTTTGGAATTCTGGGGAACACTTAATTAAAAGGAGCTAAAAGATGGTTTTTAAACTCTACATAGCAGAGAAAGACTAGAAGCAATGCAAGAACTCACTTTTAGGAACTTAACTGCACTGGAAGTTAATGCAGATCTGTTTCAGTACTACGTCAGTAAGTACTTCAGCACATATAAAGGCAAACACATGCACATAATGACTCCTAATGAAGTTTTTTCTGTAGGTTGAGAAGAGAAACTTTTGCTGGTTTGATGCTGTTGAGGTATTTTATAGCTTTGTAGTTTATAGGAAGAAGATACTTACCTAGATGATACCTGAAATAGATAAACTGAAAAGGGTAAGCTTTTCTGCAGGAAGAATTTTACCACTGTTTTCATCTTTCTCTTCTTATTTTTAAAAGGCTTTTTAAAATCTGAGCTAGCTCTTTTGGCAGATCATTTCATAATGAGGAAAAAGCGAATATTCTCTGTTCATTCTGACATGCAGTTTCCTGACGCTACATCTTCGGCAGTGCATTAAAAATGTTTTGCAGGCAGGATATCTTATCTGCCACTAAGTCATGAAAAGGAATAATTCTCAGAATTTTTTTCTTTTTTGAAAAATGAGAACCTATATAAAAATCTAAACATAAAAAACAATGTTAATTTATTTTAGAAAGTTGTAATATTGAGCATGAGCTACAGATAGAACAAATTATTTATCTTCCCTGCAGGATTTTTAAGTCCTACAATAAACTGGGCTTCCCAGCTCTCATTTTGGATTACTTCTGAATTCCCCTGGGAGCCACTTTTGTGGCAGATTCCATTTGGTTTCACAAGGCCTAAAGGGGGAAGACTTGGCATACACCACAAATCTCTCACATTAGGAACAATTTGTAAACCACAAACAGAGGCAGCCAGAGTCCGTCCCCAGAACAGGCTGCTCCTGTTAGTGCCATTGTCTGAAAAGGATTGGTTTGCCATTTCCCAGATGACCTGCCTATGTGTAGAGAGATGTGAAAAGTTAGAGACAAAAATGTTTTCTACAGAGTGAGGGGGGAGCTTTCTTGTACAGAAAGGAAGGAAATACCTCTGTGGGATTTTATTTTTTCCCCTCTTCGTCCAAAAAATACAAAGAGGGCCTCTGTCTTTAACGCGAATGTCGGCTTTAAATCTTTTAGGTTTGGATTAACTCTGTTAAAGGAAAAAAATCTGACAGGCTTTCAAATATGACGCAGAAAAACTTTTTTTTTTACCTCAATTCATGTTGCTCATTTGTAAAGCCAAAGGCTGGATGGAGTGAATAGTAGGCGCCAGTTGTTCCTTCATTCATAGTTAGCATTACAATGGTCAGAATTAACATCCTAAGACCTACATTATCACTTTTGCTGTTTCAACAGCAAACATTTAATACAGGGTGGCTAACACAAGGACAGCTCTTTGCTATGTCCTTATAAATTAAAAAACGTTGTTAATAATAGGAAGTAACAATCGTAATTAGTTCAAGTTGTATTTTTGTGCTTTTTTCTTCTTTTTAAGGGAACCATCTATCTAATTGCTACTTAATTATAAAATGTCTTGCAAAATGCATTTGTGATAGACATTTTCTATTAGCTCCTGTTCTAGAAAATTAGTTTTTCATCAAGTATGTCGAAAGTCAGGTTTTGCTTATAAAGTGACTGCTAATACATTTTCTTCACTAATACATTTTCTCCACTTCCTGATACAAAATTTTCTTTTTTTTCTCCTTTGAAAATGTGAATTGTTTTGTTTTGAACCTGCTCCTACTCGGTGTTTACACCTTTGCTAACAGCTGTTGGCAGAAATAGAATCTCCGGGCAATATCTATGTCCTTTTAACATAGCCATGGAAAGTTTACCAAATTTTTAGTTAAAATACGTTCTAATGCTTTCCAAAGAATCAATGTCATTAAGAATTTGGATACAAAACCAAGGTGAATAGAACTTTTTGCTTCTATGAGAATTAGGGATCTTTTCTGGAAATAATTCATTCTGTTTTCCTATATTGACATATTGAGTATAATTCTAAAATGTTCATGCATGCATGTTGAGAAATTAGACTTCAACTACTGCAAGCTACCTACTGCACGCTTGCTCTGCTAATTAAAACCAGTAAAATTTCAGCAGAATTATTTTACATACTGAGGCTTAACCTTTGAAAGAAATTAGTCTCCAAGTAATGAAACAAAAGATTTGAAAGGATGTTGTTGTGTAGTCATGTTACTTTCAACCTTTCTACAATCTAATTACATTATAAAAGTATTTCTCATACTGACTGCAATCAAACTTCTAATAACGTGCTTCAGTAAGTGTTTATCATACTCCTTGCATCCATAATATTATTGATGCAGACATTTGAGCATGAATTACAAGGGTAAAGACTTTTTTCCTTTGATGCCCATATATTGTGATGTTTGTTTTGGCCATTCAGTATGTTTTAGTTTTTAGTACTTCTACAGACCAAGTTATGAACGGAAGAAATTCCTATGTATTACATATAGCTGTGTATAGAAAAAACAAATACACAGATAAAAACAATTACAGGGTTTTCAAATATTTCACCATGTATTAATGTGTTAGATCTTAATTTCACAGTATGTTGCATAATTTCATAATGACATAAATAGTTGTTCCCTTATTTCTCATTTTTAAGCAATCTGTTTAAAAGGAGTCTGTGGCAGTGTGGGAACTGTGGTACAGCGAGTTCTGTGGGAGCTAACTTTGATCCGAGTTATATTGCAGAATGATTGTAAGAGTGTCCAGTATCCATATGAAGAGTCAGAAACCATTATATCCTGTTAGAGTCGATTGCAAATTGGGAAACTGTGCTCATAATGTATTGACGAAGTTGGGAAAGGGTGGATTTTTGATAAATCTGATTTTAATGGAAATGCCTGTAATCAACATAGTGGTATAGAGCAGCACTGTGGAGGGGTGATTCCCCCACTGCAAAGAGCTAAGCAGTGTGTCTTTCTACCAGCTTCTCAACATGCAATAGCACTTACTATTTACTGGATTTCTGTGGCAACTCAGGCGATTTTAGAAAGGAGCTCAACTTCTATTTCACCTTAGTCGGACTAGAATGGTTCATTTAAATTTACTTTTGATAGCCTCAAGTAACTAGGTATTTCTAAAATATTTTTCTAGTTCTTGTCATGACATCGCATTTTGTGCATTTTCTCTTCAGGCAGCTATGATGTTCAGCTCTGGAGTGTTTTGGATGGGACTCCTGTGTATTCCTATGACAGCTTTACTTCTTGATATAGTATACAAAGTGTGAGTACGAAAATGCCAAGGTTTACAAAAGGAAGTACTGACTTTTAAATGTGTATTCTAATTACTAATATAATAAAAAACAAATTAATATCAATTCTGGTAATTAAATAAAATATTTTCTTACCATCTTTGTTTTTGAAAAACCTTATTACAAGAGTTAGTATTTTAAATGTTTCAATAATTGTAATGTTTTATTAATAAGTATTTTTTGTTTCTAATTTGCAAGAACACCTGATAAAATTCATTTTTCAGATTTGTTTTTTAATATTTCTCCTTGTAAAGCTTAGTTTTAAGTGTGGGGAAATGTATTTATTAATTGAATATTTATATAAGTATTAAAACTATCTGTTGTTCTACATTCAAGAAGAGTAAGTCTGGCAGTATTTTGTATTTAATTACAGAGTAAAGAGAGCTACTTACAAGACACTAGTGGATGAAGTTCAGGAGTTGGAAGCAAAGTCTGAGGATCCTGGGGCAGTTGTGCATGGCAAGAGGTACAATAAAAATCTGTAGAACATTGTCTAAAAAAAAAAAAGCTAAATATTTTAAGCTTTATACATGTATCAAAGACAAAAGGTTATTTTTCAAAAGCCATACAAATGAAAGGCATATGTGAAGGACCTTCAGGTCTACTGAGCCTATGTGTTTTTTCATAAGCTTACATACAGGTTTTTACAAAAAAGCTTTAACTGATGTGTTTCTTTGTAGCTGACTGGTTTCTGGTTCTTATGTATAGAACAAACTTGAGGTACAGTTTTAATTGTGTCACTTTGACCCGTGTTAACAATTAATTCACATACAAAATAAGAAGAAAATAGGTTAGAACAAAATGAGTTTAAACCTGCATCATTTTCTAGTATAGCCATCAACGGAGCTTAAGCACAAAAAACAAAAAATAAGTTGTTTAAAAGCTGCTCAGTAGCATAGGGACAAACAGAAAAAAATCTGTCTAGGATTTTCTGAAATTGAATATAACAATCTGGCTTTGTATTTAATGCCAGTCCAGAGCAAACTAAAAATTTTTAACTTAAGACTCCACAAGAATTCCCTTGTTACATCCTCCTTCATGGACCAGGCAGATAATTTGAAAAGGGAGAAGGTAAAACTGAGCAACTGGACATTTTCTACATGTAAAGGTGTTCACTCACTAAGATATTTCAGACTTTTTAACCCCAGCTGAACTCTTAGCAAGCACTCGCTGAATGTATGAGATGACAAAATCCCCCTCTGCCCCCCTTCCAATTCATTAGTGCCATTTGGCTGAACTAGAGCTTTCTTTTCTTGTCTTCATTTTCATGAGTTTTGTGAAGTCTGAAAAAAAGCCAAAACTGCTGATACTTGATTTTCCTGTTCTTTCTTTTCTTTGGACTGCTGTTCTTTTAGTATCTTCATGGCAAAGGGCTTAGCCAAGAAGGCTTTTTTCCTACCAAGCTATGCACAGAAAGAGACCAGAAAAAACACAGCCACTTCTTTTACTATAGGTTCAATTTTCAGCGAGTACTTTTTGTCCATAAGACACTTTAGTTCCCTTTCTCTTTAATCTAACTGTATCCCTCCTCCAGTTCAGTGGGAATCAACTTAGTAGGATTTACCGGGATGAGATCAAATGACATCAGATACCAAGGTGATAACCACCACTTTTAATGGACGAGTATCCATCTTGTGTAAGAGCTTTCACAAGAATGTTTTGTCTCTAGTTGGGTTCATCTTCCCTGTTAACAAGGAACAGCAGAGGTCCCAAGAGGCCTGGAAGCTTATCCCAACCCGTGGAACACCTAGTCTGGTGTGGTGGGCTACATAAGAGGAGATACCTGCATGCAGTCTCCTACCAGGCTCTGTATGCTGTCTTTGTAGCAGCAGCTCCATACTGGAAGTCCTGCAGAACACCCTAGCTGGGGCAACTCCTACTCAGAGCTTGCTTTTCCTTCATCACTTCAAGACCTAAGTAGTGCTTGCAAGAGTAAAGTTCTCTTGCTTTTAAAGGTGGTGTAAATTGATTGTTACAGATGCTTTTCTTCAGTGGCAGTGGTCATTCAAGCAAATTGAAGGCAGAATCTTCCTCCAAATTAACCAACTCATCTATCAGTGAGCTGAGCTTTTAGCCAGAAGCAATGTATGCTGTGTTCTCTTTCGCAAAGAGCAAAAGCTGTAGAAGAATGAGTTGCAGAAAAGAAAGCAGACATTAGTACTGGATGTGCTAGAAGGGGAACATCTTGTAGATATAGAGAACAGTAAGGTAACTTCATTTTTTTGTATTTCCGAATTGCATTCCCAAGACTTCTCTTGTATTCCCAATTCAGCTACTTTAACTTCAGTTGTCTAGTCAAGATGCTTTTCCCTCATTCTACACACAGCATGTCTTCCAAATCCCTTCTTATATTGGTAAAATGAACTTGGTGTTTTCACCACCGGTTTTGTAATTATCTTTTTAGCCCACAGTTAAGTGGTCATGAGGGCTCCATGAAAGCTGTTTAGTTACCTGCCAGAATGGCTTTCTTAGATCAATTCCTTCTCCACAAAGTTACTTTTAGACCAGTATTTCTGAAGGACACAACCATCCACCTTATATGCAAATCAATGGATGTTACACAACTCAGTATCTCTTAAGATTTTATTCCCTCCATTATTTTTTAATGTATTTACATTCAGGTAATAGAGACTTTCTTTTATGAAGAAAGTATTCATTGTTAAAGAAATGGTCTGATAAAGTGACTTACTTGCATCTACAAAAATTTGATTCAACTTTTGTAAACATTTTTGAGTCTTCTAAATTGGAGAAGCCTGGATTAAATAGTTACGAGTGTAGAGTAAGTAGTTAAATGGGTGAGGAATGTTGTCTACATCTGTTTAAACATAAGACTTTTTTATTCTAGCGTATATACCTCTGGGAGTACCTTTTTCTACTGTAGCAGAAAAAGGGATTTGTTCTCGTGAAATGCCAAAATAACCTAAGAAAATATAAATCACTGCTTGATTAAAAAGTAACTGGGAAATAGTGAGAAAGATAACTCAGAAACATTTCCACTCTGTCCACTCCCATCTTAGAAATACTGCAACACAAAATGAAAGTCTCAGCTTCCACAGATAACAGGTCAGGATTCTTCTATTGGATAGGTGTTGTAATCCATCAGTATCTGAATGTTTACTGAGAAGGGATGGTTGCTCACAGAAGTTGTGGATGCCCCATTCCTGGAAGTGTTCAAGGATGGATGGGACTCTAAGCGACATGATTTACTGGAAGTGGGACTGGAACTAGGATGATCTTTAAAGTCCCTTCCAGCCCCAAACATTCTGTGATTCTATGAAGTACAATACTGTTAATTTTTATTGCTGTTTTTTCAGCTAGAATGTATTTGTTGCACATTTTTTAGAACTGTGTTGATAACTCAGTGTTATCATACTGAGTGCATTTAATTACAACTAATATTGTAAGGCTTTACCCTTTTGGTGTTTTCCTGTCAAAGATTCTTAGGATGGGAATTTTCTATTTAAATTTGCACTTTCAGCTGTTTTCTGAAAATCAGGATAAAAATTGGCATTGACATTGAAATAATTTAAAATATTGATCTTAAAATATTTTTATTGTACTTTAGAATGTGCTTTAAAAATAGGACATGATAAAACAGTCTTAAAATCTGCCATCCCTTTTATTTTTACAGCAATTATTTGAAAAGGTTTTTAAACTGTTTTCATTGAAAGCTCAAGAAGAGCATTGCTGTTGTATCTTGCTGTTTCAATATGTGTAAGGATGTTTAATGAGTTTTTTCACCAAAACTGTCCAAAAATACTTTATTTGGTTCTGTGAGCACCACATTAAAATTTGTTTTATTCTATATATTTGTCAGTTAAGTAAAAATATATCTTGAGTAAGAATGTGCAAATTTTGCACAGCCACTTTTCCAACAGGAAGTAAACTTTCATGTTGGAATACTACTGACTTGAGGATACCTTGATAGCATAAATAATAGAGCAGCTTCAGTGTATTAACAAATTTATGCCACAGAAAGTACAATTTCTATCATTAGAGACATTGTAGTTGAAATGACACTCGGCAATTTCTGCTTAAAATTGAAGTGACTAAGGTAAAAGGATACTTTTCTTATATATAAACTACTTTTCAGAAAGGGTTTTCTGAATAACTTTATATATAATGCTTAAGCAGAAACAATATTAATACTTACTGCAAAAATAGTTTTACTGTGTTGAATCGTACATGGACTAACAGTAACATGAGTAATAGCCCAAACTTGTGGAAATGTCTGTAGAGATATGTACTTCAAATGCTGCTTCATAAAAACATTCTTTTTAATTCAGTTCACTGAGAAATTATTTTTAGACCTGATAAGTGGTTGTTGAAGAATACATAAAGTAGTAATTTTTTTTTCTATAACTGTGTTTAATTGCCTTTTAAGGTATACATTTCATGTTCAAAAATAGTTAATATTCTGCTTATCCATATAAATACACATAATGTGTACAGGCATTTAGTCTTTGTAATCTAACATTGGTTAATTATGGAACCATGTTTTCTTGGCTTCTCATGTAGGTATTTAAAGATGTGTTTGAATGGCAACAGGGTGATATATAACAGAGAGCCCACAGAATTTCAAGTATAGAAAAAGGGCAGAATTTAGTACCCAAATAGCTGAAAGCAATTTCCTCAAGTGTAGTTGCCATGTATTTTGTATTTTCTTTACCAGCAATCAGATCTGTGCAGTAGAAACTTCATTGTACATCAGCTAAGACATGTGCATACTTCATGTTCTTGTAAAACTTTGAGATAGTATTTTCACTGCTTAGCATTTAAGCAATCTGAACATTCCACTCTGGAACACAAGCAAAGAATGATGGTACCAAGAATGCTATAATAGGGATGCTAATGTTTTTAATAAAACATTTTTTATTACAAAATAACACCTGTCAAACATTTCATAGAAATTTGATGATTTCAACTTACATTAGTAAGGATTTCACAGATGTATTGCAAAGGAGATACAGCTGATAACTGTATCTAAGTGTACCCATGGTCTTCCACCTCCTTGGCCTCCAATCTTATATGAAGACACTGATTAATTTATTCATTCTCTGTATTCTTGCAGTTTAGATTTCAGTCCCTAATTTTTTATTAATGTTGCCACTTAAACAGTTTACAGCTCTGAACTAAAAAAGAAGGCTCCTACACAGCACAGAGGAGCAAGCAGAAAGCACTGAGAGTAGGATGTGTCTCAGTACTTGAGCATTTCCATTCTTGATTTAGTCAGCAGATGCCAACTACCTTCCTGGAATTGGTACCTATTTTTTTTTTCTTACAAGGAAGCCTCATTCCATCTTTTCATTCAAAAAATGGCTACAGAAGCAGTTTCCCCTGCCTATCACCTTATCCTGTAGATTTTCCAGTTAGCATTCCTCTGTGGGTGTGGAAATAGTAGGTTTATTTTCCTTTTCCAACTTAGAAAAGACAAGCTTTCACCATATGCTTTAACCACCAGACTAGAGGAGAACAGAAAGGTGAGATAAACCATTAGTCATTCCAATCTAAACAGTGGTTCAGCTTCATATATAAGAAGTATATAGTCACTGAAGAAAGAATGCACATTTCTAATTTAATGGCTTGAATGGTAATCTAGTAAGGAAAGCATTCTAGTTCCCTTCTTTGCACCACTTAATCTGATAGCCTGGCAGGGCAAGTCTGTTGAGATAATTGACAATACTGATTTATTGATAATTGACAATAAAAAAGTAATTTGAGTAATTTGAGTTTTTTTAACTGAACTAATTTTTAGACCAGTTTACATAGAAAGGGGGCTGGATTTTTCAGCATTTAAGAAGTTTGAGTGATAGGTT
Organism: Vireo altiloquus; assembly: GCA_013396875.1. Taxonomy (NCBI): domain Eukaryota; kingdom Metazoa; phylum Chordata; class Aves; order Passeriformes; family Vireonidae; genus Vireo; species Vireo altiloquus. The sequence continues at coordinate 683,336 of VZRF01010153.1, forward strand.
GGCATCTCTTGAAACACAGGCTGTAATTCACAATGAATATCAAATTAAGAGGAAGATACTGAAGAGTTTGGGGTTTTTTAATATAGGCCCTTGCACATATTTAGTATGTTATTAAAACTGACAGATTTTGCAATTTTTCTGAGCTGTGGCTCATCTACCTGGTATTTATGTAGTAACATAAATTCCAGTTAGAGAAAACTTTGATGTAAGAAAGACAGGAGACCCAATACCTTTGCTACTCCTTTCACTACAGTTTGCAGCATTTGGCTGACACTTGAGTCTCAGTTTAAAAAATGTTTAATGCTCCTGTTTTCTGCTTGGGCTGAAATGAGGAGTACCTTAGGTCGTACTAAAGCCCAATAAGCATACAACATAACAAACTCAGTAGTGCTGGGAAGGAAGGAGATGGACTGGAGTGGCCAACCTTAGCAGCAATAATAGTCTGTTATTTGGGTATGATCTCCAGAAAAACACCTTCTAGAGTTTCCTGAGGAATACTCCTTCCTAGAACACTTTTCATGGAAGTAATATGTTTCTGTACACACAGCTGATGACCATGAATGTGGCTTTCCCTCCATCTCATTTCCCATCCCCTTGGGGTACTCTGTCAATTGAGTCTGGGAGCACTTTCAATGTAAGGGATAAAAAACCTAATTCAGCCTGGCACTATTCAAGCTGTGCTACATCAAGACAGTGTCTTCCCTTTACATTGTGTGTTTCTAAAGGAGTCATACTCAAAGGTTCACCATATTATTCATTTGTGTTGTTAGCACACAGCAGTGTTTCAAACTGATATTTTGCCGTTGTACTGTGACAAGTAAAATCATTACCAGGGGTCTGGACTTAATAATCTGTCCTTACACAAGCTTTTAATCATCATCTTGATAATGCATCAGGCACAATTTAAAAAGAAAAAGGAGGGTGGAACTTCTCATTTAATAATTAATTCCCATTGATCAGACTCAAAGATAAAGGGATATTGTAATTAGTAAGTAAGTATTTTTCATGTGTCTACTTTCTCTCTAGCTTAACTGAAAGAGCCCAACTACTGAAGAATGTTTTTAAGAAGAACCACGTGAACTTGTATCGCTCTGACTCTTTGCAGCAAAACTTGCTTCGTAAGTGTTCACTGACAAAAATTAATATTCATAGTAAAATTTTGCTTTTTGCTGCATTTATTTATAGTAAAGATGCAGTATCTTAAACCCATTACATCATGTTCTTTGCCTGTGGTTAAGTATCCCTTCATACCTAAGATACTGTGCAGAGTTCTTTCTGCTATTTTATAACTCCAGAATTCTCTAAGACATGGTACAGGATTTTACTAACTGTTGAAAAGAGGTTTATTCCCCTCTATTCACGTTTGTTGTTTTTATTAAATCTTTAAAAAATAAAACTGATCAAAACTTAATTTCTTTCTGTTTTCCTTTGCATCTGCAGATGGCTACGCCTTCTCTCAAGATGAAAATGGAATAGTTTCCCAGTCTGAAGTAATAAGAGCTTACGATACCACAAAGCAAAGGCCTGAGGAATGGTGAAGGAACATAGCTCGAGATTTAGGCCTTAGTTGCTACTTTTGTGAGACAGGCTAGTAGATCTTTGCTGGGAGCTGCGACCATGGTCCAGTTATCAGACATCGAAAGATCTATGATGGTCTTGTTCCATAAAGTTTGGATTTGTGTATTCAGTAGACATAAGCACTGTGCAACTATACTGTAACACACCATCTCTAAATTTTTAACAAGTATTTGCTTAGCCTTTGTAAACAGATTGGAATTTACCTTGTATCTTGCCAGCTTGCTTATTTTACAATGAAATTGAATCAATACTGGTTATGTACTAAAAGGGCAGTGGTCAGATTGCTGAACATACTTTACAGTGACAGATCAACTAGCATCTGTGAAGGTTTTTAAGTGTTAATATATTTAAATACAGTCGATAACAAGCCTTTGATTTCAACAAGTGCTAAAACAAACAGTATCTTAAAGGTGTTAATTCACCTTCTTTAAAAAAGATTTTGAGTCAAGATGCTCATAGATGTTTGTGTCAAACTAACTTATAAACATTTGCCAAAGAAGTTCCATAAATGTTTTCTGTTGTTAGAAACAATTTGAAAGGAAACTATCTCCAGTCCTGATCTCAGAACTGCATGCTTGAGTCTCCACACTTGAGGAGAAAGTACAGTGAGTCTGATTTGAGTGGCCTTTTTGGCATTTGCTTTCAAAACTGCAAGTCTTTGCACCTTTGGCCTTATACAAGCTTTCCCCTTATTTTCATTTAGTATTGCATAGGTTAAATATGGCTGCCAACTTGTATAACGGAGTACACATAATACTTTATTCAATTTTTAAGAATTGCTCTGCCTTACTTCCCTTTAGCAAACTTAATTATTTTTATGATGCTTAGTTGTATCTGCTTATACTGTAGGGTCAGAAGAAAGTTTGGTTTAACTTATTTTTTAAAATTAATCGAATTTTCAACATTTTTATACTAAGATTATTTGAAATGCATACATTGAAATACAGAGCAAAGCATGCCCTTTGCTAGTCTGTGGTATCCGCTGGTGGTTTATTTGCACTAAAGTCACTTCCTATAAAGGTGTGAAATACATTGCAGCAGTCTCTTTACAACTTATTGGTCATGCAGAATACTTATATACTCTCACCTTTAATTAAAATAGAGAGGAAGTGACTGCAGAAAAAAGATACACACCTGGTATGAAGGAAAAAAAAAGAGGGAGGTAATAAATGAGGACTTTGTGATACATTCTTTAAGTAGTTATACTTCATATTTCTCAACAACCATCAGGTTTCAAACTAAGAAAAGCTACTTGAACTTCAAAATTTAATTAATTCTTACAACTCTTTAGTCCATGTTTAAATCTGGGTTTAAAAGCCACCATAATTACTTTTAAAATACAATTTTCCATAGTAGCAGTTGATTTTATTGTTAATTAAATTTTTCTGCATTACATAGGAATGATCTCTTTTTTTCTTTCAATGGAGATCAACCAAATGGAAAAGCAGAACAACAATATCCCCAGTGATCTGTTAAATTAAGTATTTCCTCTTTGCTCTCCAAATCATAACAAGTCATCCAGTCCCATCTTTTCTTTGCCCTCCTGCACTTGTCATATACTTATTAAAGGTGACCTTAGCGCCTTGCCTCCATCTAGCTAAATGCTTATAATAATTAATCTCACAATCCAAGTTTCTTTTGCTCCATTCTAAGAGAAACTTTAAAAACACACAGAGAAAGCCCAACAGAAGGCACTATATGAAAGTACATATTTAGGAAGGTGTACCAATGGAAAGGCAGTCTGCATTTCATATGCATGTGACGTAGTGTCTTCCTCTCAGTTGCCCGGAGTGATCTTTAAACAGAAGGCACAAGGACAAAGGGAACGTATCCCACTAGAAACAGTACTGCCAGTCAGTCATGCAGACAAGGACTGCCCTCAGAAAAGCCATTTCAGGCATAGATAAATAGGTGGATCAATATGGGAGGGCCAAATCACTTGACCTAAGGCAAGAAAAAATTTGGGGGCATGCCCCTTTCCTAAAATGGGGACCCCTATTTTCTGTCATCCAAGGGAGAATGACCAGCTTCAAAACATTTCTGAAATTAGCCACGACACTGTTGCTCCTTTATAATCTTTCGTTATACTTAACTCGTATAAAGTTAATCTATTTGTACTGTCTTTATGGGCAATTTTTTTTTCTGCTCTAAATGGTTTAATTGCTAATTTTGCAGATAAGGATTAGAATACGTTGTAAAATATGTACAATGAGATATTTACATGATCTGTCATTCTTCCTATGAAATAAAATTCTGTCTCACCATTGTAATACAGTTTGAAGAAAAAAACATGCAGTATATCCCAAATTTAACTACCTTAAAAAGGAAGAAAGTGACTGAAACAGCTCTAAGATCCTAAGTTCAGACTAATTTAAAGTTTGTAAGATAATCTTATCACAGCATTTCATCCTTACATCTTTTCAGAATTTGAACTAGTATTTTGCAAAGTGCATTTTTTTTATTACTTTTGGTGAATTTTTCTCCTGTGTCTGTACTTTTTCTGATAATTAGTGGTTGAAAGATACCACTTCCTAAAAATAGCAAAAAAGACAAATGTGGCAAAAACAGTGGGTTTTGATTGCTCATACAATTCCACTTTAAAATATGATTGTCTTAGATATGCGTGCCCATTTTTAAATCAGGCTAAGTATACAATATGCACTTTATTTTCATGTTAAGTACACAGTAATATAATCTATTACCATCCTGTTAGTACATCACATCTTTGTTAAAATAAGGGGGATTCTACTGATCTTTGTTTAAAGGAAAAAAAAAACAGTTTAGGCAGAAATGCTCATACCTATGCCTCTGTTCTTACTGTTTGAAAATTCAAAAGTGTATTAAATACAGGGTTCACATGGACTTTTCCCTCTGTTTCATGTGCACTGCAAGTTAGTATTAAATATTTCCATCTAAAAGTTGAACCTGTGCCACTAAAAAATCGGGTATCCTATATATATACTTTTGCTTGATTATTTTTAAATATATACATACATATATAT
>VZRF01010154.1:0-57732 GCA_013396875.1 Vireo altiloquus
TTGAGAAGAGAGAGCTCCGGGCAGAGAACAGCGTGGGGCACAGAGAACAGGTGGGGGGCACTCTGGGGGGCCTGTGGTAGATTAAGGGACCCTTCAGCTGCCTCACATGAAAGTCCCATGGATGCAGCCTTCCCAGGTTTGGGGGTTCCACAGCTGGTTGTGTAATCAGAGGATAGTTGCTCATTCCCCCTGAGCAGTAGTTTTACACCCGAAACCTCCTCCTCACCTCCACCTCCGTTCAGGGGGGAAGTCCAGGTAAACCTGGCTTCTGCAGGCTGTGGTCTCCTCCATCCCAAACTCAGCCAGAAGTGAATCTTAGCACAGCCGCTGGGTTGGGCTCATGTTCTTTTCTTTGTTTACTTGTTTGTTTCTCCCTGGGCCTGAGGTTGATGAAAGAATGGATTTTCCCTTTATCTAATCTCAGTAGCTTGATTTACAGTCCAAAGTTCTGCAAGGAGGTCTCTGTGGCTGTTGCTTCTTTAAAACTTTACATCAATGTTTGAGGCATGAACTATTTTCAGTCTCTGACACAGTAAGAATAGTATCACATTAAATACCATCAGAAAAGCTCAGGTGAATTGGATTTGCTCATATGTATGAGCAGGAGAATTTTCTGATTCCAACAGCATATCTGAAAGTAGGAAGCCTTTTGTAATCAGAGAAAAATTATATTAAAACAATCAAAGAAAAAAAAAACCAAACAACCCAACCAAAAACTTCATCCTAATCATCAAAATTTATTTCAAGTCATCAGACTTTGATCTAGCCTGGGTATTTTTCAACCTCAAGGAATATTTTTTTTGATCTTTGTGGCCTTTTGATTTAATAATTTAACAGTACAATTGAATTCTAATACTCAGGTATGTCCAGAGAGACAGCAGGTCCTGAGCTGGTATTGCTCAGGCTAAGCAGATTTCATTTTTCTAGGAAGAAGAAGCTGATATTCCTTCCTACTTATGTTTACACTGTGTTGCAATTAACTAAACATGGCAAATATACACACCTAGTTTTGTGGCTTTAGGGATTATATCTTCCTAAAGAAAAAGATGACTCTTCACCTCTTTGTGAGAAATAAGATACAATGTACTGAGTTTTTATTTCTGCTCAGCTATAAAGATGGTTTATAAATGCTATCTCTGCCATAAGGTAAGCAAAGATAATAGACCTAATTTGTACACAGCATATGGGCCTTTGTTTCCAATTTATTTCCTATTTTATTTCTTGGATTTGCCTAAGGCCTATGTTCTGTTTGTATAGGATTTAATCCAAAAATGAGTCCTAAAAACATCTCTTGGAAATGTGCATTGCTTTTTTTATTAACAAATTGTAATTCAGACATCTGCTAAACTGTCCCCCAATATAACCTATGAAAGACAAAACTAACACAGCTCTAGCCAATTACTGTGTTAATTCTACATTGTAGAAGTTTAGCATCTGCATTTAATGGAAATATGTTATTAATGTAACTACATAGTTTAAAAACAAGTTCTGAAATTTAATCGCTTATTTAGAGCAAAATTCTGCTACTATGTAAGCATTAAGCAAGAGGTTTGGATCATTCTGGGTGTTTAAAATTGTATTTTTTAAGACAAAAGAAGAAATTTTTAATTAGTATAGTTCAAAGAATTATATTAGAAAGCAATGATATAGATTAAACTTCCAGCCTAATGTCTGTGATACTTGCCAACATCCAAACCTTTGATTCCAAAACCTTCACCAAGATGTTTCTAGCCCCGGAGAAACCAAAACTCTCTCAGGAAAGAGTCTGTGTTTTTGGAAGTTAGAGTATAATCTCCTATGAGACTGATATACTTTAAAGAACGGAGTTAGATCTTAGTTTCTATTTCAAAGAACTTTGGCATATGGATCAGCATTTTCAAATGATTTAACTTCTGTGTTGGGTTTAATTTAAGTACTAACATGACCAGCAAAAACTCAGTAATAGCTCCTTTCTATTGTTTTGTTACTGTTTGCTACTGCATCGACAACAACAGTTTTAGATGCTGCAATCATGGCCCATGTGGTTGTCTGATACTGTGTCTCTAATGGAAGGTAAATCTGAGTGATGGTAACAGACGATGCCTCCACTTGAACCCTCTCTCAGACTAAAAGAAAATGAGTTAGATTAAACTATTTTCATTATTATTATTTAAAGTAGCTTTGCCTTTGAAACGGACAAAAATAAATTTGTAGAATCTAGCAGAGAGTTCAGAATTTTGTTCTCTTTATGAAACCTTAGTTTTACTTAAGTCCATTATTACTTAACAGAAAATTTCTTTGTGAGAAATTGAATTTTGAGGATGAGGATTTCAGCCTTACATTTTACAGTGTCACAATTTACCAGGCAAATGAAACTTACATTATTTTCCTTTTTTTTCCACTGCAAAATGACCTAACTGCCTGCTTGCACACTTCCTATTTGGAACTGCTCCAGAAACTGAAGCCAGAATGCAGACTGTGATTTATAGGTCTTCCCACAAGTAAGACAACATATTTCCAAAACTATGCTTTTCCCCTCTTCTGATCAGGAGAGCCTGAATGACAACCCCATCTACCAGGACTATAGAAATATTAGAAAGTCCTTACCTCTTATAAATAGAGGGTCTGTTTTTATATCCTGCCTGGGGGCAATTTTGCCCTTTTGTTTTTAGGTGCCAGGTGACTAAATAAAGCAAAATCTAGAGCTGGGTTCTGAAGGAAAAAGAATCCTCAGAATATTTAAAATTTTCATTGTAGCTACTTCTACCAAACAGTGAGTGAAAAACAGAATGTCATTTTTCATGCCCATTTCAAGAGGGTGATATAAAGAAGCCATATTCTATTAACTCATTAGAAGATTTAAAAAGAGCCGAATGTGCTCAGGGTGCTCACATCCCATCTGGTCACTGTCTCCAGAGACAGTAGTGCCACTCTGGTACACATTTCTTGCAGGTAGCTCACAGAAAGGGGCTACAAGATTTCGCTAAATGTGTAGTTGTAAATGTTATCTGATTCTATGAGGTTCCAGTCCCCTCAGAGGTTAAGAGGTAGTGTTCAATTTGAGTTCTCAGTATTCAGGTAAGACCTTAAACTAGTCTGAGATATTTACAGTGATTTTAAAAGCCATGACCCTCAGGTATTCATGAAAGGAGATTAATGTAGAAAAAAATTAATGAAGATTCCTCCTGCCATCAAATGCATAAGACTGGAAGCTGGAAGGGACCCACAAGGGTCATCAAGTCCAGCTCTTAGGTAAATAGCCCATACAGAGATTAAACTCACTGGCTAGGTGCTTTTAGCACCATACTCTATCCAACTCAGCTAATCTCACAATCATTCTTTCATGGATTCCATTCTACATATCTTGAAATTACAAAGTGGCAAAGAAGAATTTGAGGGTAGTAGAACAATCAGTATAATTTCAATTAATTTGAACAGTTCAGCAAGCAAATCAGATTTATAAGCACATGGGGAAAACCTGATGATGAATATTGGCCAACTTTGACATCAAGGACAAATAGTAACAAGGCAGTCCCCTTTCTATGATATGAAGCAGTATAGTTGGTTTTCTGAGAAGCTCTTGTCTCACATGGAATTTTCATTAATAAATTAGGGACATATAATAGAACCATTCTATGTGAGATGTAAGAGTAGTTCCATGCTCAGAATCATCAGCTGAAGGACAGGATGCCATTCAGAGTGACCTAGATGGGCTCAAAAAGTGGATGCCTAGGAATCTCACGTAGTTTAATCAGACCAAGTGCAATGTGCTGCACCTGGATGGGGGGGGGTCAACTCCCAGTACCAACACAAGCTGGGGGACGATGAGATTACCAGCAGCCGTGCCGAGAAGGATTTGGGTGTGCCAGTGAATGAAAACTGGACATAATCCAGTAACATGATCTCGCAGCCCAGAGATCCAGTTGTGTCCTGGGCTGCATCCAAAGCAGCACAGCCAGCAGGGCAAGGCAGAGGGATTCTGCCCCCCTACTCTGCCCACACGAGACTCCACCTCAAACATTGCATTCTCAATACAGGAAGGGTATTGACCTGTTGGACCAAGACCAGAGAAGGGCCATCAACTTGATCAGAGGGATGGTGCACTTCTCCTGTGAGGAAAAGTTGAAAGAATTGGAATTGCTCAGCTTGGAAAAGATAAGGTTCAGGGTCACCTAACTGCAGCCTTCCAGTACCTGAAGGAAACTTACAGGAAAGATGGGGCGAGACTATTTACAAGAGCATGTATTGATATGACAAAGAGAAATTGGTCCAAATAGAAGGAGAGTAGGGGTAGATTAGATTTTAGGAAAATATATGTAACTCTGAGAGTGGTGAGGCATCGGAGAGATTGTCAAGAGTAGTGGTGGATGCCCCATCCCTGGAGATGTTCAAGGCCTCGCTGGATGGGGCTCTGAGCAGCCTGGGAGAGTGGAAGGTGCTCCTGCCCACAGCAGGGGAATTGGAACTGAATTGTCTTTAAGGCCCCCTCCAACCCAAGCCATTCTATGATTTTATGATTCTGTGAACTTACAAAGCACAAAGACCAGTGAAGTGACTGAATGGGATATATCCATATAATTTCTAGGACACATAGACAAGAATATAGTTTAGAAGATTAAGAACATGTAAGCTCAGAAATTTCTTAAATATCACAGAGCTTTTTTGACCTGAGCATCAAACTGAGTTTTTAAAATAAACAGTTAAAATTAACATTAATGAATAACCAAGCCATGCAATTTTAACTTATGAGTCCTACAGAGACTCAGAAAATAAATTTCTGAAAGGTTGTAGAAAATTCAATAATTTTGAGACACTTCACAGAAATAAATACAAATAATTTAAAAAGTGCTTCTAAGGACATACACAGATAAAGACAAACATGTCTGACTTCCATGCTGGAAAATACAGTATAAAAATAATTAGAACTAATAGAGAAGACAATGTACATGGGAAGGTCAGTATAAATAAATGAAATTTTGGGTCTTACACTCACCAGAAGTCTTTCAAGGAGCACTTAACATATGGATAAGATGTGAGGAGCTGAACAGGAATCAATTTTTTGGTTCTGTGTTTTGAAAAAGATATTGCCAAACTTGAGCAACAGCTGTAAGAACAACATAACTCTGATTTCCTTATCACTGTCTGCATCTCAATATTATACGTAGTTTTGTTGTAATGCACTCCAAAGGAAAAAAAATCAAACAATCTGCTTGGAAAAATTCATCAGGAAAGAAAAGATCTTAGAGGCATGAACAGCAATGACTGAAATATCTGACCTTGCTTAGTCAAGACATGACAGAGATTAGAACAACTAGAAGTTCTTACAATCAAAGAGGTCATGTAGAAACAAGTAATAAATGTTATTTCATTGTCTGTGTCCAGGGCTAGTAGGATAAGTAATAATGTAATTTAGTTTCGGCAAGGGCTGGACAGGGTGTTGAGGAATGTTTACTATGCCCCAGGACATGGTATTACTAAATATAAAGCACTGGATGGACACCTATCTGGAATGTCATTACATAGAAGAGAGAGTAAGATTACACGGCTTAGAATATACTTCCCAGACTAATTTTCTATGATTCAATAATTATAGCCACACATTTCATGTTCTGTTTCAGCAATTTTAACCTAAGCACTTAACCTCAATAATTTTACAGCAGTTCAGTTATGATTTTAAATCATATTTCCAAAAAAATATATCTGTTTTCTCACCAAAAAGTGCAGGTCCAGTGCTTGTCAAGAGTTGCTACAGTATTCTTCAAAGATTAGTTTGGACAATCTTTATCCCAAGCCATCATTATTTCAAAGTGTTGATTAAGATCATGTCTGGTCTCAGTTAAGATCTGGTAATGAATGACAGGCATTTTTTCCAACTACAACCTTGAATTAGGTATGTTTTTCAAATTGCAGATTGGTTTCAACTTTAAGGCGTTTTATGTGGAGATGTTTTACATTGGAATGCATGCATTTAGTAAGCAAATGGGGAAGACTTTACCACAAAGAGAACTTTACCACAAAATGAACTGAAGACATGTAAATAGGTAATTGTAGAACAGGTGACTTTTCATTTCCAAAGAAACTAAAAAAACCCCAAGCAACAGTGGATTCTCAAACATTTCCCCAAGGAAAGACTTGTGGAATCCCAAAATATCATGGGCTTGAAGAGTTTCTAGGAAAATATTTACACTAATGAAATCAAAACGAACAAGCAAAGTTCAGTGTGACTTAGAAAGAGCATAATATTTTCCGAGAAGAAGCCCTCAAAATGTAACTATGCTCTAAAATAGAGACCTGTCTTGAATGAGAGATCCTTCAGCTGAAAACAGACAGAAAACTCATGTCAGTATAATTCAATAAAGCAGTGTTCATTTGTTTTCTGTCCTTTACAAGGGTCTATAACACTGTTGTATATTTAAAGGTTTAGGTAGTTTTCATTTGCATTTTACCATAATCTGGTTGAGATTGTGGACATTAAAATACACTGAGTTAACAGAAAGCTATTTTAAATCAACAAATGTGGTGATCCTTGAAATTGAATTTTTATCTAGTTCATAGCTTCCCTAAATATTGATGCAAGAAATTTGAAAGGTAAAAAAATCTATTCTTGAAAGTACATGGATTAGAGGCTATATCAGGAGATTAAGAAAGAAATAAATATTTTTCAGTGGTAACAGTGTGTGACTATAGTGAGCAGGACAACAAAAACCTAAAGATCCCAAAGGAATTGTTCAAAAGGGCTGCAGCCAAGGTGTTTTCTGTTCCTACTGCCTGATCACTTGAATCTTAGTCTATTAAACAAGCATGAATAAGAGTTTTGAAGGAACTGTCAAGGAGAGACACTCACTTTACTGAACACGCAAGAGAAAAAGAGAAAGGTTAGCCCGGTATGTTTCTGCAGGATAAGACAGAACAAGGAATCTGCAAAATAAAAAATGCTCTGCGTGACTAAGGAATGCTTTATCCAAAAGAATGGTCGCAGCCAGAGCTGTAGCTGCACAGAGAGAAAAACCTGGTTTCTTTTGATGACAGCTAAGACATAATATGTCTGTTGAGAATATAAGGCTATGAGGCACAATAAAAAACTAGAGTAGACAAAAGCTTTTATAGTCCAGGAATACATCATGAGGAATGGGGAGTGTTATTACGACAATACAATTGGAGGAATCGACTGGGGAAAAGCAAAAAATTAGCTTTGAGTAAGAAGTGTGGGGGGACTCTCACTAGTGGGAGTTACTCCTTATTTGCAAGCACACTGACTGAAATTATGACCTCACTTCCATAATAAATGCTGAATGGCTAAAACCAGAGAAGTTTTGGATGACAGCACAGATAGAGCTGCTGCTACTTCCAGCAAGCTAAGGATAGCTAGGGATTACAATCCACTCACTGACACAAATACTGAACAGTCAGAGTAGTTGTGGTGTGGAGATCAATGACCATGGTGAAGCCTTGAGGAGGGAGGTGATGCTCCAGCACACACCAAAAGACGATTTTGTGTGTCAGAAAAGAAAGCCTAGGTACTCCTTGTCTTACTGTGCCGTTGCAGGCGTGAAACAGAAATGGCTCATGGAAAATTGTTTCTATACAGAGAGGTACTACAAAGATGAGGGGCTTCATCCGAGATAGACCTATAGATTCTTAGAAACACAGAATTATTTTACAGTTATCACATTATGATACCCATTACAAAAAATTATTCTTCATGCTAGCAGCCATGTGAAGTAAGCACTGCTGCAGCTTCTGTAACCAGACTCCAAATCTGAAAAGAATATTTGCTCCCAGAAAAGTCCTACTAAGCTACTCTCTCAGATGGTCCAGCAGGCATTTTGATGGTCTCCATCATCATTATGAGTGCCTTTATAGATCAGGCTAGATGGAGAAAAATATCTTCTCTAATCCTGGCAAGAAATTTGGCTAATATTTTAAAGCAAGGTCTTTGCCCTTTCAGATAACAATGGAAAAAAAATTATGGTCTATTAAAGAATTATAAAATTATAAATTCTTATAAAAGAATTATAAAATATTTATCCAGAAATAAATTATTTAATAGACATTTTCATTAAAAGTGCTTAAGGCTAAATTGAAATATATGCAACCAAAAATATTGTGATGGCAGGATAGTATTACCTCATTTGTTCCTGGCTGCTACAGTGTACTTCAGGAATCTGTGTGGTTCATGAGTTTATACACTCATACAGAGAGAAAAAACATAAATCCTAAGATCTCAATGGACACTTCTTGTGAAGCAGCACTAGATTAAAAGAGGAACTTCATATATTCAGATTATTATGTGGTGATTTAAAGTGTGTATTACATTTGACATAATAATTTACGACCAAAGGCCAAGGGACCTGGAAAATGTTGTACAGCCAGGATTGTTTCAATAATTCTTTTGAAGTGGAGGCCTTGGTGCTACCTTTAATCCTTTAAAACTGCTTTAAGATGGAAAATTCTTGGGAGAGAAGTCTTTGAGGAAATGAAGAGGTTAATGAATCTACTTACAATGATAGGAAGTGACACAGTCAGGTTGTACCACAAGCAATGCACAATAATAGTTTGAAAGTCTATTACAGATGTAAAGAGGTTATAAACATAGTTTGTAGGAAAGAGGAGGCATCCCAAAGCCCTCTTCTGTCAGATACCAACAGCAAAAGGAAGCTCTTTCAAGAACATAATTCTTCTCTGGGAGGTGTCTCTTTCTACAAGACTGGCAGTGGCTGAGAGGAATGGTAGCTTTTCATCTAATTTCTTTTTTCAAGACAAATAATCTGGTGGTAACTTTGAACAGATTTGCCCATGTCAACTAAACTTTCATTGGGTTTGATAAAGTTTATATTATCAGCCTGTGCTCAAAATGTTCAAATCTGCATTCACAGTTCTGCATAGACAGTTTTGGAGATCTAGATATTGTCTCCTTGTCTGTCCAGTGCCGAAATTATGGTTGAGAATCCAGCTAGAGAGATGCCATGATTATCTTGGTAGCAATCATTTCCAGAAGCAGCTATAAAGAATACAGAGAACTGGATGAAGTCTTTGAAAAACTAGAACCCGGTTGTTAGAAGAACATCTGATGCATTCATAGTTAATCACTTGGGCCACCAGACCAAATGCCTTTCTAGTCCCCAGGCAAAAGGCACAGTGGATTGGGCAAAAATATAAAAGGCAAAAAACAATGACTAAGAAAATTCTTTGGAATGTGGAACCATACTGAAGAATATGAATATTGGAGGTGTGACATAGGAACCTACTCTTGATACTAATTGTCTTTTTAGAAATTTATTGCAAAGATATTTTTGGCCAAAATAAATATGATATTCATCTTGCTTAACTGTAGCAACAAATAAGGTGTGAAAGTAGAACACTGAAGAAAGGTCAGAATCAAAAGATATTGTTTCAGGATTGATTTTTTTTTTTTTTTTTTAAGATCTTTCTTAGTTATTTCTGTGGATTAATGTAAATTAAAAGTTCCAGAATTCTATTTCATTTAAGATGCATCAAAGTGCTGAAATTCATATATGTCCTTTGAGACTAGAATTTATTTTTTTCCACATTTCTAGGCTTTCCTTCAGTGAAATAAGTTCTGATTTAAAACAAAATCAGTATTACATTCTCTTCTGAGAGAGTAATTGTTTGGGCTTCTAATTCTTTTGATTTTATCACCAGTTGCATAACTGGCTATACTGGTGTTTTGCTGTCTTTTAAATTTAAAACCAAACAATAGTATGCAATTAATATAATTCTTTTTTTTTTTTAATTTAAAATTGTGCAAAAATGTTTAAAAATCTGTCTGATTACCAAATATTCCACAGCAAAAGAAAGAAAAAGTTCAGACAAAATATTTATTTTAAAAATATTCCTTATTTTTATACTAAAATTTGATATTTTATGTCTTGATTCATAGCTTTTTTAATTTATAGACTTGGTAATGTTTCACTGAATCAGCCCATTCCATCCCAAATCGAGGTGCTCCAAGCTTCCTAATGGGCTATGGCAAATATAAACAGCAATTTATTTCCTTAAAAATTTTAAAAATTTATCATAGCTATTTGTTTGTACTTCTTTAGTAGTGCCGCCATTATTTTGAAGTTTAACTGAATTAGAAAACAAAAAAGTAAACATATTCTGAAGTGCAGAAAATGGGATTCCATTCAGTGCTATATTACACAATATAGTATAATAAACAGGCTTAGAGCAAAGCCTCAAATCAAATCTCTGTTGAGCAGCCCCTCAACACACAGGTTAATTAAAATCTACATTTAAATCTTACCATTTGGGACACATCTGTTTAGCTTAACTTAGACCAAATTATAGGCTATAAAATTTCTTTGCAAAGATATCTTTTTAAATACAAAGAAGCTTTCACAAATGCCATCCATTCGCTGGTGTTTTGACAGAAGAGCAAAGTGATGCACTGGGTGAATTACATCGTCTTACTCTGCTTTTATTCTTCTTATCCTTTCTGGTTTTAAAATTTTCAGACTCTGTCCCTAAGTGAGGCTTATGCAAGCATGCTGATTTTTCTAATATGTGGCACTGCTGTAAACACAACTCTAAATGTAATTTGTTTGATTTTCTTCCTCTTTTATCATAGCAATACCCTGTTATTCCTTACTCAGCTGGTCTAGCGTAATTCCTTAGATGATTTTCTTGCAGCATCACTTAACCATTTCAGATTGTTTTATGTAGAACACAAACATTTTATGTCCAGTGTCCACCTGTCAGATTGTCAGTCACACCTGTTTGCGTTGGTTTTTTTGCCTGCTTTAAATGTCTTTGGGATTTTTTTAAGGAAGTAGTAAAATAAGAGGTATCACAATCAGCCAAATGCTTGAAAATGTGTGAAAATTGGTGGCAAGGCAGATTACAGACTCTCTAAATGCCCATTCTCAGGGAAAGCTGGATAGAAGTCAACCAGTCCATAGTCCACAGACCTGCATGGGCTGATCACTATGTCACTTCATCACTACTTTCTCTCAGTCACTGAGGGCAGCTTTTTCCTATTAACCAGATAGACTCATATTTAAATGGTGGTAAATAACATGGCCAGAGCTAGAAGAGCTGTTTAGGCACAACTAAATTGAACTAAATGTACGGACAAAGTGGAAGTGGGTATGGAAAAAGTGGGGAGAGAAGAGTGGAGGATGACATGGGACATAGTAAATAAATTCATAGCACGTCGGTTTCATCACTGGTTCATGCAAGGATTTTATCGTGGAGGGAGAACCCTGTCTGGAAACTTGTGCTTTTCAGCAAGCTGCAACACATTTTGGGGAAGAATTCTGTTATAAGTTTACTTAAAGATGCTGCAGAATCAGATTTAATTAAAAGAAATGATGAACCAAATGGGAAGAGGAATAAAGAGGAGTAAGAAGAGAAACAGACTTGTAATACTTCTATACACTTGGAGTACTCTGTCTTTTACCTATAAACACTGTAAACACTAAGCATAGGGGAAATTATGGAAGTATCAAAAGGAAAAGTTTGTTAATAAACAGACTTTTTCTTCAGGAAAAGCAAAACAGCTAAAAATCTAACATTTAGACTCAGAAACATGGTTGAGGAATACTTAAGATTAAGCAAAGCTTAAGAAAATAAACTGTAAAAAATTTTGGCCAGATAAATTGACAAAAGTTATCTAATGCTGTTTACAGCCATATTTGGATGGATGGGAAGGACACAGAAGTCTGACTGGAATACATTCTTCTACTAGCTGAAAACAGAATTCTGCCATCTTAAATGAAATATTTTTTGCCATATCTGGGATGGAAAAATAAATAACATTCAAGAATAAAAGAGAAAAGACATACGTAGGACATCCACCTGAGCAATGATCAGATGCAAAGAAGCATATTCAGGAGATCGTTTTTGCTATATTAAAAGCCTATTTTGAAAACAAATTCAAATTGTTTCATTTGATCATTTGAGGAATGTAAGCAACAGCGGTAAGCTTTTCAATCAATTTATATTGGTTTTTTTTCTTTAGCATATTTTTTCAAAATTCAATATACAGGTATTTACAGCTGAAGTACAGATATGCCTTCAGTTAAATTAGCTGTAGCAAAACAGTTATTATAGAGGTTTATTCATTTCAGCACTATCTATTCAGTGATGTTTTATTTAACAGCCGAAAGTCTGAGAATGAGCAGCAATAATGAAATCATAATGTTTTATTTTGAGACTGAATTTTCCTCCTTTAAGAGCGGAAGTTTTTTATTTTTGTAAAGGCAAGTTGATTTAACCGTCTGATAACCTTTAATTAAATTAAAACAAAACCTATCACCCTATCACAAATTTAAAAATGCACCGACATGTTATTCTGTAAGACAGACAAGATATAATTAGATGTTCACCAAACAAGAAAGAGGTAATGGAAAATTGCCTTTCAAAAAACAAGAAAATAAGAAATCAGGACATTTCGGGAAGCCTATTAAGGATTCTATTTAAGTAATAAAAATGTGGAAGGTGCCCTATGCAATAGATTAAAATACCTCATTTGAATAAGATATTCATTTAATATCTATCTGGTAATTCATTTAACTTTAAACCAGATTTCTGATCCTTATCTCTTTAGATGAGCAAGCAATTGGCACCTAACATAAAACCACATAAATGTATGCTTCTTAGAGAAGATTTGAGTGATCTGGAATATATAACCACCTCAGATTAAGCAACAATTCCCTACATTTTTAACTTAGAGAGCAAATTCTCAATATGAGACTTAATTAATCAATTACTTTAAATGTTGGTAAGGTTAAAGATTCAGAATCTGTTCAGAAAAGACAAATAAGACGGATGAAAATAAGACTTTAGGAAAGTCTTATAAGAAATGTAATCTCATTAGAGAAGCCAACCATCACACCCAGAAGGATAGTGTCTTCTAAAGTGGAATTGACAGCTTGTAAAAACTTCTCAGAAACAGATTTTCACTATCTAAGTTTGCAGAATCACTGCAGAAACTATTACTTACTTTTCCATGGGTTTCCACAGTGCATTGCCTTTCAGAAGGCTTTGTTTAGACTAAATCATAAACCTTAAATTGTAGAGCTGCAACAACAAAAAAAAGCCAACTGTTTAACCAATTTGTGTTTTTAAGCACTTTAAGCAACTTTGTAGGTACTCCTACAGCTAAGATAATGCTTTCTAATCTTTAGTAGAGTCTTTCTTACGATTGTGCAGGTACTAGGCTCTAAACTAGGGTACAGAGGATGTACAGGGACTTTATTACAGCATTTTTAACAAGTGCACTGTGTGTCCTAGCCTGTAGCTCAGTATTACAGTATTTTCATTGCTAGAAATAGGCCACAGATTAGTACTGAGTTTATGAGGCCTCAGGACTATGACTCGTCAAGCTTACTTTGTACAACTTTTTCTTGATCTGCCTGAAACTTTGCTTTGACCTAGTTTAGCTGTAATGGTATTTTTCTCTTGTAACTGGATAACCATATTAAATTGGTCTTAATATGGCTTGTCTCCTTATGATATAACCATTTTAATATATGGTTGTAGAAAGTAGTTGTTCTATATAAAATGAGATATTTGTGAGTCTAATGTAATGAAGATGTAGAGAGTTACAGGGCTGAATGTGTTGGCAGAGTCCTTGAGAAGAGGAAGCAAAGGAAGCAGTATAGAGGAATAGAGGTGGGATAAGAGCCATCACAGCTTGGCATCACAGATCCCATGGCTATGAATAACTCATCAACAGCTAGTTAAAGAAGTGCAGACCTGAACAAAAGTGGGGTTTGGGAGCATGAGAAGTGCATCATATGTAGTAAATTTCAATGTACTGTGGACTTTCACAGCAATGAAGAAGAAACAATGTGTAAAAGACCATTAAAAAAAGAAACAAATATTACCCCAGCAGATCCTAAAGTGAAGAAGGAAACAAAAATTTCATCATAGTCTTCCATGTGAAATAGTGTGGGTGCTGGTGATTTACCACATGTACCATAACAGCTGGAAGGATCCCAAAGGACAATGAAAGGTAAAAAAAATACTTCAGCAGCTAGGAAATGTGTGATACACTTCTAACAGTATTGTTACTGAGGGTCGTTTTGCATTTTTTAATTTGGTTTGTTTTGGGGATTTTTAAGTAATTGTGGTATCCTTTCTTTATGCTCTTTATTTTCTTAATTTTTTGTTATAGTTAGGTGTTGGCTGGCTTTCTGATTAAACTTTTCAGTAGACTAATAATGAAATCCAGGCTTTACGTACAGTAATTGTTTCCCTTTTTACCTATAATGTTTTTAAGCAGAAGTGTGAATATCGTGATGATATAGTTCCATTGTATTTTTTATATTGTTATTGAATACCTGTGGAGTTCATCTATTAAGGAAAACCCTCAAAAGGGTAAAGCAGTTTCTTATCTTCTACTGAAATCCGTGTAGATAAATCTACTGTTTTTCAGCAGTGTTGCATATTGTGAAATAATATAAGCGCCTAGCTTTTACCCAGTGCTTATCTCCAGGTTTGTAAAGGATGTATCATTTTTCCTATTATAAGCAAGAATCAACAAGTATGCAGACTCAGGGTCATTAACATTTTGGTTTCAGAATTTGTATTTACTATGCAGCAGATGACACCGAAAGTTAGAAATTTATATGTGGATCTACAGAAGAAATCATAACTGACCTAGATGGCCTCCTGCATGAATTATTCTAATCTGAATGTGGTCTATAAGGGTTTTTGGCTAAAAAGATATACTTCAGGATTCATTCCAAAATGTGAAACTGGTAGAATAATTCCCTGTGAAGAAGACTGTAGCGGGATCCACAGATTATTCTAGTCCTTTTAAATTCCCATGCAATTTACATTTTGTTCATCTTTTTAATAAAGAGACACATCCAAGTACTCTTCAAGGATATGGATACCCTATTAAAAACATTACTATAAATTCCTACATAATATGCAAAACTGGAGCCTTTAGCAGTAACTTTGAATTTGCCATAAGTTACAAAAGGTTTTGCTTTTGTCAGTTCAATTTATGGTTCTAACACTTTTTCAAGAATGTAGTGCATGTAGCTGGTGAAAAGAAGCTGGAAAATATGGAGCTAACACCCAGAGCAGACCCCAGTCCCCTCTGTGCCATTGGTGTTGTTCAACAGGCTCTGAAGCAGGGCAGAGGCCATTGAGCAGGGCTCTGTTTACTGCTGCACTTGTGCCAGATTGAGCTGCTTGGCAGGTAGTGTGACGATGAGGAGAGGTGGCAGGCGTGGTGATTGTCCAGCACTCCTTTGTCATCCTCCCCTTTGGAGCACCTGCCGGGGGCTCTGTGCCAGCTGTGCAGGTGACACTGCGTGGCAAACTCCTTGGGGGTCACTGAAGGGATCTGTCCTAATTTGCCTCTTCCCTCTTGCCCGGCTGCCCTGAGAAAAACCTGCACGTGGGAAAATATGGCATGTACTTCACATGATTGGCTCCGGCCAGGGTAGTCAAGCAGGAAAAACAAAAGGAAAAAAAAACACGGAAGCAAATCCAACAGAGCATTACCAAAGAACTCTCAGGGCTGGAAGAAGTTGAAACATCAGAGTATTTAGCATGGCTAAAAGTTCTTTCTGAAGGATAGCGTCTGAAACACAGTGTTTGAATTACTATGAGAAATATCCCGATTATAAAGTTTTGAAGGTCATAGTGTTCATCAGAAAATACAACTGTATTTTACAGCAAGCAGTAAATTCGATCTTGAGGAAAATCATGTTATTTTAGACATACAATACTCTGCACTAAACTAATGCTGCTAGTGTTTTACTTATAACTTTGTTATTTGCTATGGTTATTTTACTTATCCTTCATCAACTGTCTAGATCTAAATTCAAATGAGCACGTCATCTTTTAGAATTAATGCAGAGAAAACATTCATCTGACAGTGAATTTCTTTACTACTTCAAATTAACATCAGTCTTTCAAAGACTGATGTATTTTTTCTCCTGAACAACCATTTACTGGATTATTTGGGTTTGCAGAAATATTTCTCTAAACAATTTATCGTCTATAACAAGGTGGAGGAATGTCTACTGTGATATTTTGTTTCAACAGACAAGCATGCAGCTTTCCAAATTCATAGCAACTTAGCATACACTAGTTCCTTTGGGGAAGAAAATGGAAAAACAAAATTCAAATTTAAAAAATAAATAGTTGGAAAATGTATGAAACAAAGAATTTTTCTCAACCCAGGCAAAAATTTAATAATGGTGTACTAATTTGGTCACTTAAAATAAGCAACAACCCTAATTGAATGCCACAAATTAAGAAAAACTAGAAGAAGTTTTTGCATCTTTGTATTTACCACAATTGTGTATATATCTCCTAGATCTGAACAGAACTCTTACATTTTGGCCCATGTTTATTTAAAAGACATTTTTTATTAGCAGAATTTCTATCATTCAAATCCATCTTTCTGTCTCCACCCCTGCTCCAAACACTAAAATAGCTTTGAAGTTCAGAAACTATTTGAAACTTTGTAAACTAGAAGGAATTTCACCACCTGCATCACTTCCTTTACTATGACTCCAAAAGGCAGCACTGAAAGAATGTTGTACAGCAAATTTCTAAGTTTTCTTGTAATAGCACACTGGCTGTGTGGCTCATATCAGAAAGATCTTTTTCAAGCTAAGTTAGATTAATGACTTGAGGAGGATGAATGGCAACGAACACTGTCCATTTGGGCTGCTACACACGAATGCATTCACTTAAGTATAACAGAAGAGATCATTTTGGGCACTCCACAAAAATCCTACGTAAAAACCAGGTTCTTCAGGAAGCAGAAGGTGATGAGTGAGTTAAAAGACAGTTCCTGTGACACAGAAAAACTCTCAAATACAGGGAAAGAAATATAGACCACAGAGAAAAAAAATTACATGGAATGTCAACTGTAGTGCTAATGAGGTAGAAACACCTGAATTTTTCCCTTCTTGTTCATACTGTGTTTCAGTTTCATACTGCCTTCTCCCACATTCTCCTCTGTCTACACTTTATTTAGTGACCACACAGAACTGTCTTGCTATAAACTAATTCCTCAAATGTGCTTTGTGCATTCCAAAGTGTATTCCAAAAGGCACACATTATCCACGTCCAGGAGCTGTTATAATCTTCTCTGTAATTTTCAAATTTCAGTGCATGGGTTGCCAAACATACTCATTACCAATAATGACATTGCAGTTCTTCAAAAAACATTCATGCTATTCTACATCTTTACTGTCTTGAAGAAGGTCGGGTGGAAATGATGCAAAAATCCAGAGCAAAAGATCTGTAATGGACTCAACATAGATCAATGTTTATACTAAAGATATGCACACCATATCTCTATATAATTGTATATTTGGGTATTTGAATATACACAAACATAAAAAAAACCCTATAAATACAGTGTGATTGTTCATATGTTTATGTGTGCGTTTGTGTTTTATGTGGGTGTAAATTGGTGAGAAACCAATAGTGCAGTGGACAGACACAGAGTAAATTGCAACTAGAGCAGCCTAAAAATGCAGGCAATGAGAAAAGAGCTTTGTTTTTCTTGTTTTAATCTTAAATGTAAACACTTAGATAACCATTTGAGGCATCAAGCAGCAATCTGTCCTCTAAGCCACTCATGCTAGAGAAGATTGATGTGACATGGAAGAAATGAGGCAAAAGCAACGGAAATTGTGAGATTGGTGCCTTCGGATTTTTCATAGTCTGGATATAAACTGAATTGATATCACAGTAGTAGATCATTACTTCATGACAAATGGTTCACTGAATTGTCAGCATTTCTGTAGCTTAGCTTTGCTGGGTAATCATCCCAGTTTGCAGGCAGAAAGGTTTTGTAGAAACCTTTTCCTTATGTTGTGACAAATAAGCAATAGTACAAATTACTTAGTTTTAGGTATTAAGTAAACAATTAATTTGACAAGAAATAAGGGAGAAAAGTGACAGACAACTGAAAGTAGTGTCTTATCTGATGGCTAACACAATGATCACATCTGCTGGACTGGAATTTTGTCTGCAAGGACCTTACCAATATTGGCATTGATAAAAGGAGAGTCTTTGAATAGGTAACCTTTCAAACCTGCCTTGTTGCATTCCTTCTTGAACATTATGGTGTAGCTGGCACTCCAGAACTTAAAGAGCAATTAAAGACTGACAAAACAAAGTAAAACCCAGATCCTTCCTTGCTTTAATGGGCATAGGTTTTGCCTTTTGACACAAGCCCTCCAAAAGGATGAACCTCAGTGAAGATACCTTAGTAGGGTCCTGGACAAACCAAAGGTCCTATATAATGATGCAGAACACCTGTAACTTGCATCCCTCATAATATGATTCAGATCTACTTCTGTCACTTTCTGTAATCAGCAAAGAGAAATGCCATGACTGCATCTGGACATCTTGTTTCTTGAGGGAGATCTCTGTGAAGTAGCTGTCTTTCCTCCTTGATCACTACAAAAAGGAACCTGATACCTGAGTAAGGAAGAAGAAATCTTTTTTTCCTTCTCTTTGTGCAGCTACTACTAGTAATCTATAAAACCGAACCTGTGAACACAATTTTCCTATAACCTATAATTTGTTTCTAGCTCAAATTCCCAGCACAACTGTTGTGACTAAATGTTGAATNATATAACCACAAACCTGAATTTACTGTGTTTCTAGCTCAAATACCCAGCATAACTGTTGTGACTAAATGTTGAATAATAATTAATTCAACTGAAAATTAATATCAAAATTCTTTAAGAATTTTCCTTGACTCAGTATTCTTAAATTTTGTCTTGTTAGAAAGAATGCAGTCTTGCCACTGCTGTAATTACAGCAGAACATAGTTAAGTCAGTGGCTACTTCAAATTTGCTCCATTTTTGTAAAGTTAAATTATAAAAATGAATGACAAAACAAAATCAGAAAGCTCTAGACATATACTTGCTACTCTTTTCTCATGAAAGCAAGTATTGCACATAAAGTAGACTATTCCTCAAACTCTTCATAGTTGATAAAATAAATCAATGCATGCACAGACTTCCAATAAACATCATGACCAACTGAAAAAAGAAAGAAACCTGGCTTCAAAAGTAATGATGAAGATGCAAGGAAAGAGGTGTCTAAACTAATTTCTTGTGAACTGGAAATAGAATATATGCTCTCTAGGGACAGGAAAAATGAAAAGCTTCAGTACTATTATGAACTATTTTTTGAATTGCCTAAAGTACTTAACTATACTAAAGCACTTAACTGTATATTATACCCTTACTCACATTTCCACTTGTTTATTTTTCTAAGTCATATATTCTTGATAACTCATACATGCTTTTTGTCAGATGTAGTGCTTTCTTGAAAATGAAATAGTGTTGATGACTTGCTTCTGCAATCCTCACTTACAAACACATGCTAATGCTCTGCTTTCCTTTCTTTCCTTTCTTTGCTTTCTTCTTTATTTTCTCTTTCCTTTTTTTTTACTACAGCTAAATATTTGAGCTAACACTATGCACTTTCCGTAACCACTCATTTAAAGGGATTACCGCCATTTATGAAGATTTAAATGTTTTGGAATACTGCACATGAATTAGAAGTGGATCTCATCTGAAGAGTCTGAAAACTGTAAAGGAATTTTAAAATTATATCACAAATATATTTATGTATATATCTTTTATCATGTCCATAAAATGTCATTAAAGAGGAATATCTCTATATTCTGTCCATCATTATTGCTGTATTTCATCTTTACGGAACAAAATCTGCCTTTCTGTAATCACAAACAGGTATTTTCGAAGTAGGAAAAATAAATTATTCCATGTTTGAAAACATTGTTCCAATCCTCATCAGAAAGAATTTTATTTATGTACGTGGTCACCTGTTCAAAGTTTATAGGAGTGGAAATATTGATTTAAATCTAGAAATACCCCATTTTACCAGAATCTTTCTGGCAACTGTGCTTTACCAGAATTTTTGTGTTCAGCTTAGAGCTAGTAATTTAGCATGGAGGCTTCCTGCCTGGAGGATGTTGAAGCTGTAAACACACATGGATACCCGAGTTGGATTTTTGCATAATTTATATACTGTCTTAATTCTTCAAAGCATTCTATGCTTAGTAAAAAAAGATAGTGTTATTAACATGACTTTTGTTCTTCATCCAAATTCTTTCTATGTGGAGAAGGCAAATAATGGACACAGTGCACGGAGGTGCACAAGGTTCTCATTCTGCATAAGATGTCCTCACCAAAATGTAACTATACTATAAATTCTTTATATTAATACATGCATTTTTTTCAGTCACAATTTAGCCATAATATGGAGTTATAAGCAAAAAAGTATGTGTTTAAGAGAAAAAGAATGTTTTTTCTACGCTCAAAAGCCTGTTTGTGGCTTTAAATGTCCTCATCTTCCATGAGTTTATATTGGCCAGCGTTACTCAGTATATACCTATCTGCCCCCCTCATTTTCTGCAGTCTATTTCACAGCTTTCCCAGCTTTTCATAAGAGAAACGTAGGCCTACTGCCTTACTTAGATGATGTATTTAATTTGGGGATACATAGCATGACATGTTGTACCATGTGTAGTATTGCATGCTTTTAATATTTCTTCTTTTATATATTAATGTGATTTATAGTTGAAATCAGTGGGGTCAGGATTTCACCATTAAAAATATACTTATTAGTTTTAGGAATGAAAATTATTGCTAAAAATTTCACCAAGTCTCTCTCTCTGTGTAATGGAAGTATTTTAGTGATTTTTAGTTTCTGCCTTTGTTGACAGTGGCATTTCAAGTAGAATTTTTATTGGAATATTTTTTTCATACTTTGATGGTGGAATGCAGTTTCTCCACGTGGTGCCATAACTCTTCTTCAATGGAAGAACTCCTTTTAAAGTGGAATACCAAAAATTATAGTATTGGCTGAACAATAACGCAAAATACTCCTCCATGTGCTTTCTTCAGGAGATCCTTGTAGCTAAATCCTCTGTACACAAGAAATCTATACACAATTGCACATGTGTATGAACAACTCCAGATAATTGAGTTTAGAAGGATTAAAAATAAAGTTTTAACTTTACTACAATAAATTAAAAAAAGATTACCTGAAGTCAGTGGTTGTTGACTCTTCTTTTTTTGACAGAAAATATTGTCAATTGAGAATGATTATGCCCTCATTGTTAGAAATACATAACTGATGGCAAAATTTGTAATTTTCATTATCTCTATCGTCCACCTTCCTGTGGTAAGGCAAGTAGGTTTAGTTACCAGGGTCTAATGTGGGTCTAATGATTAACATCAAATGAAGGGAAGCAGATTAAGGGGAAAAGGGGCAGGACTAGGTGAGGATGTACTATACACCAGCCCCTACTACTTTTACATGATATTCGGGGGTTAAGAAAGAGAGTTAGATAATTTTTTGAGGAACTGTGACACTCAGCAATATTAAATTTCTAAGCTTTGAAATAACATGGCTGGCAACATTCAATATCTCACTTTCTGGTAAAGCAAAAAATTATTTCTTGTATATGGAAGTAGAAGAGGAGTAATTTCCATTTCTAAGTAGCTAAAGCATCTCTTTATATATAGAGTATGTATTACCATATAAGTTATGTATAAAATTTGCTTTATACAAAAATTTATTAAGGCTTATATATGAATGTTGTGCACTTTGAAAATTCAAGAATAATTTTGAAGGGAGAATTAGAAAAAAAATCATATTTCATGTTAAGGAAACAGATTAAATAGATAATATTAATTAAAAGACAGATTCATGATTGTCCTGGATGAATGTCAAATGCACTTATCAAATGGCTATGCATATAATGAGTCACAGCTTCCACATATATATATTTGTTGTAGACATGTGGCTCCTTAAGTGCACCTATTAATTGCAAACACTGGAGTACAGTATATTCTCATTTTACATTGCTTCTCTATATGCATACTTGAAAGAGATAACCTTTAAAAGATTAGATTAAATCTGAGAAACTGAGGTAAAGAATTATTTAACTCTTTGAGAGATAGATGATATTTGTTTTTTAGAAACTGAAGAGAGGATTATACAGACAGTAGAACATCTGAAAACCACTCCATGAATCAAAGTACAAAAGATTGATATTTTTTTGTTCCTTTCAGATACCCACATCCTTATTTTAATTAACTTGCTCATATAAATACAGCAAGATTGTTGTACTTTTTTTAAATAACTCTTTACTGAATATGTCAACAAGATAATATATAGTGTATAGTGAGGTTTTGAAGTTAACAATGCGTGCAACATGGCAGATTGCAGAAAACAGATAACGCAGACTTCAAACCATCTATTTTTCCATGTTAAAGATAGAAAGTATACCAAACACAGAACAGAATCAAGTGTGCATATCTCAGTTAAAATCAATTTTATGAAAGATCATCTTCAGATATTTGGGACCAACTCATGATAACAATTTGTTTAGTAGCTTATCTGTTTCTGAGAGGATCAGAATTCAGCTCTCATGAGGCACATTTCCACAGAGCCCCAGTGTAATAAAAGATTGCCAAATCTCTTCTGTGCTAGTTTTCCATATGGACTACTAGCCAGCGTCCTTTTAAAGAGCAAAATATTCTCTGCTGTACAAAAGTTTAATGCCAAATGCTTCAATATTGCCTGTAGTATCACCTGGGATACAAAGTGCCCTGTTCAATAGAGTTCAGGGAAGGAGGGATCATCAGCTTCCTAGGATTATCTCTGTGTTTAGAAGAGAGCATCAGGCAGGATTTGATGAGGTTCAGAGCCAGTAAGTTTTGGTTTTGGCACTCACTTCTGTTTTGTTTTTCCACTGAGCTGTAAAGATAAGTCGTGTAAAACCATTCTTCTCATGTTCTAAAGAAAAACTTCAATATCTCCATGTTAAATTTAAGGTGAAGAAGTACTATAAATGTAGAATTCAATGGGAATTAACCACTTTACTGTCAAAAGCTGAGACTGAACTTTCACTTCAATGTCATTAGTAAAGTGCCTTATGTGGACCCTTAAAAAATAATATCAATATGCATAAAGTTTTTTTTTTGCAAAATTGAAATAACTTTTTTTCAGAGGGAGAAAATTTCTCTCATGAAAAAAATAAAAAGATTGAGTGAAAAATATAGTTGAACAACTTTAGTAGCAAATAGCATATTCCACTTCATTTTTCTGTTTTACACGACATTCACTGTAGTCCTTTATTGGCTTACAGAGAAAACTGTTAATATATTTTTAGTTCAATGTAGCTTATTCCCTAAGTATTCTTATAAAGAAATTCAGTAATAATGTCCCAATAAGAACCTGTTAACACAAAGTCTATGCATTAATCAGGTGTTTGTTTCTGCCAAGCAAGTCACGTGCAAGGAACACTTGTTAGAGTGGCAGAATCCATGAAAATAAGGACCTATTTGGAAATAAATACATTTTCAGAAGGAACCCAACCACTGGGAGCAGAAATGTTGTGATACTTCTTTAACATGATTTCACTTAAACCCTTAATTTATTCTATTCACCAATCTTTCTGCACATCTATGGCAACTATTAGCTGTATACAATGGAAGATGGGTTAGATTTTGTCTGAAAACAAATAATTTGTCCCCAGATCCAATGAACTTGAAAAAACAGGACTTAAAAGTGAACATTTTGTGTGAGTTATATATGCACGTATTTGGCACTTCTTCTCTAGAGCCTTTAGGTACTATAAGTGGTCAGATATTTGCCTTAAGTGAAGATCATCCAATTTTTACAAACCCCAGGGAAAAAGCTACTAATCTTAAACTTTGCACTGCTAAAAAGTTAATTGTCCATCTTTAGCTCTGACTTTTTCTAAATACTTTACCTAATTAAATTTGCTCATAATGTATTTATCTAGGTGGGACCTGAAATGAAATCTCAGATGCTTGTGTGACTGGCACTTTGAGAAGTCCCAAATTCTGTTTTAGGTTAAAATACATTAACTGCTTTTTGGAGCTAAGGAACAATTAGAGTTGGGAGAAACATTTTTCAAATGAAATATGTGACCCTTCAGTTGACTACAACTCCAAAATTTTACATAATATTCCCAGTTGTATCCACAATTTTTTGTATAAGGGGCTTGCTATGTTTCTTGCAGAAGAGTCTTTCTAGTAAAGAAACTTTTGTTAGGATCCCATAAAAATAGATATATTTTTCTTCATACTGAAAAGAAGCATAAACTATGCTATCTTTAATATCATTGTGGTTTTTGATCTAGGTAAGCGAGTAATAGTCTGTATATAATAAATATATGTATGTATATTTCATCATTCAAGATCAAAAGGAACAGTTTGTGAAGGCCTTCTGTTTTTGCCCTGTTAGATAAGTAACCAGATTTGTTGTCATCAGGTTGGGCTTGTGGATCATTCACCTGTAGTACAGGCCAAACTCCCTGAATAAGCCAATTGCTACAAATAAGGTGCCTATGGCATATTGAGGTCTAGGACAGAAGATTCCTCCTGCATCAATCATTGAAGTATAAAATATGAGTAAGCATGTAGTATCAAAGGAGGCCTTTTGAAATTGAATGCACAACCAGTTATTTCATTGAAATGAAATACTTTTTCCACACTCAATGAGAATCTCTGGCTCTGCTTAACATTGAGAAAACTCCAGCATGCAACAGAAGTGTGCAGAAGCACAACTTTGCTGCTTGTCTTTTGAGCTGTGGCACTGAAAATATGTTAAACAAAACAAAACAAAGAAATAGCAACAAAAAACCACTAAACCCAAAAACCAAAGCCCAAAAGTATTGATCTTATCATCTTCAGTAAATAGATCACAGAAAAAAACCCCCACTTTGCATAGACATTTCTACCTAGAATTATGCCATTTAAAATCATATGGTAAACTTTTAATCAGCAAAATTTTAGTGACTTAACTATTATAGTAGCCAAACAGATTGCTTAGAATACCTGCTACAGCTGAAGAAAATATCAAATACATAGGATATAGAGTGGAATTTCAAAATGTGATTTTAAAAGATGTTGGTGGAAGGATGTGGTTCCTCATAAAATGGTCGTACTTTGCCATCAGTCATTACTGGGTTCATTTTGTGATTGCAGAAAATGTTATCATGTGATTGGAATTGCAGGAAATACATGCTCATAGACTGCTGAGTTTCAAGAATGGGCAGAGTGAAATGAGCAAAAGAAAGGATTAAAATCCTCGCTTCCAGCAAAAGGAACTTCATAAAGTGAAAAGTCCAAGCATTCCACTGTGAAAGTGCTTCAGCCTTTACTTCCAACCCACATGCAGCAACTTCCTGTCTATCCCTAGGTGGTCACTGTAAAAAGTTCTCTCTTTGGTTCCCTACTACCTCAGAGAAATTTTGTCTCCATCTTTTTTTTTTCTTTTCTTTCCTTTTTTTTTTTTTATTTTTCCCCGATGTGATGTGAACTTTAGCTTGTCCCCAAGCTCAGGAGACAATTAGCTACATTAAAAAGGAAACTGAAAAAAACCCAAAGAATTAGACTCCACCACTGCGTTGGCAAGAATGCCACAGTTCTTGGCAGTCATTGACTTGGTAGACTGGCTGAAACATTTTGAGAGCTGCATTACGGTTTTAATGCAAGCTTGATGTTTTGCATAGTGCATGTAAAGCTCAAGGACTGAGAGGGTACTGCAGCTAAAGTGTCTGAGGGTCTTAGAAAGAGAATTCTAAACCCACCTACTGCTTGTGAAGCTGAAATCATTATGGGAAACTTGAAAATGCTTAAGGTAAAAGAGAGGTAATCCAGAGGGACACTGTGTACCTGTGTTCTCAGAATTCCTCAGTCAATCAAATGCTTAGCTAATGTTAGTCTCTGTACACTTTAATTGGGGAGGAAAAAAGCAAAACAAACAAATAAAAACCACCAGGATTTGTACGTGATGTTCACCACTGAAAATATTTCAGTTCATAATAGCTACGGAGGTCTTCGAAGTACTAAATAAATTTGTACAATATATTCCTTGTTTGTTTTCTCTTTTTTCTTTTTTTTCCTATTTCTTCATACTGAACGTAACTCAGACCCTTAAGTCAAACGAAGCTTGAACCATACAAATTAATAGCAAAACCTTTCCATTCTCATTATATTTTGCACCATGTTTTCAGCAATACACACTTTTCGATTTCAAATTGTTCATGAATATTGCAGAGCTGAGAGCACTCAGTATTTCCCTCATTCTGCCTTTGCCTGAACACACTGCGCCAACAAAGGCTGCTCCAGCAAAAAGAGGCACAACTTAATGACAGCTCTCTGTTACATTCTATTACATAACCTTCACCTCCCACTGAGAAAGGTCAGGGAATGCCCAAAGCTTCTTAATCCTAAGGAAAAGCAGAACAGTTTCTGAGATAAAGTATCTAGTATTGGGGGACATTTTCAGAGCAACTTTTGCAAACAGTAATCAAGGTCACTTTGAGTTTGACACTGAGCTCTTTCTATGTTTCCTATTCCAAGTAGATTGAGAGAAAACTAATCAAACAAGAAAGTAGCGTTTTTGGCAGCACTCTGAACTCCGGCCTTCAGTTGGAGGAGAGAAATGCAGAACTGACAAAGAGGAACGGATGTATTTCCAATTGTTTGAACCTCAACAGCAATTGCTGGGTACAAGTCACAAGGATTGCACCCATTTTATCTGAATTGCTTTTATCTGTTCCTAGTGACCCTGTTTTAATATGCACTTATTTTCCTGTATTCCAGGACACCTAGAAACTTAACATCCCCTCAGACAGCTTCGACAGCAAAGTGGTTAATGTTTGAAGAATGAGAAATTCTTTCCTTTGCCATGACATTGGGTTCTTATTGTACAACCCTGTACAGTACTCAGCAATATTTTTTAAAGATTTAAAAAGCAAAGAGTTACAAAACCATTTGCAATTAACTTGAAATAGAAAAGATAGCACTTTTTTTAAATCCCATTATATAGTACACCGTATAAATTACAGAGTATTCAAATGCATAAATGCATCTGTGTAACATTTATCAAATGTAATTTTTTTTCATTGTTGTTGGGGGGCTTATTTTTTCTAGAGTTTTTTCTCCTTGTCCTAGAGACCCCCATCTTCCCTCACTATCACGTATGACAGTGCTCCAGGTCTGAGACGTTGCTGTTGCAGTATCGCATGTTGTTGGGGATGTGGCAGTCTGTGTAGTTAATGCCCCCGTTTGGGGTATAAATGGGCTGCAGTCTGAAATCTCCTTTAAGGAGCTGATCATTATTTAAGGAGACAATCTGGAAGCTGGTTTCCGTCATCTCCAGGATGGAGTTGTCCTTCTTGGTCCCTGCCTCACAGTAGTCATCTTTCCGACGGCCCCGATTATATTTCCACTTCTGGGAGGTGTAACGACCCTTTTTGTGCATGTGCCAGCAAAAAATGCTGAGCAAGACCACGAGGACAAATATCACTGCACCCCCAATCAAGCCTGCCAGCAGAAAGGGGGAGCCTAGGTTCTGAGAAGTCGTCTGCTCATGGCTGGAAGGGATGTTGCTGCCATTCAAAAAGGAAGCCTTGGTTGTGGCTTCTGAACAGACGGTGTCTTCTCCAGTTCGGTAATTGTTATAAGTATCCAGCGGAACCAAACAAATCCGATAAGTGGATTTGGGCTCCAGATTTACCAAGCTTGATTGCTGCTTCTCACCACTAATTATTCGTTCATGAACAATCCCTCCTACCAGACTATGGCCCATTTTTACCCATGTGAGTTTATAGGCCATCACGCTAAAAAGTGACATCCAGTTGACTTGGATGCAAGTGTCATTCACAAAATGGATGGAGAGCTGAATCCAGTCAGACAAAGGAGGTGTCACCCTTTCTCTGTCCTCCCTGTCAGGCACAGTGGGGAGCGTGGCTACGATGGGAGTGAGAGGGTTGTATTTACTACTTGAGGGGGGAAATGATGAGCTGGGAACTAATGTAGTTGGCATGGTTGTAGCTGGGACTGGGGTGATGATTAGTGGCAGACCAGGGGTGGTGGTGGGGCATGACAACATATTCATGTTGAGCTCCCTGACTGCCATACCTCGGACCTGCTCTGGTCCCTGGCACATAAAACCCCGTACATTGATGGAGGCAGGAATAAATTTGAGCCATTCAGTGACCCACTTAATGCTGCAGTCACATAACCAGGGATTATTCCTTACAGTGAGTTGTCTCAGATTATGGAGATTATCAAATACTCCCTTTGCCAACATCCGAAGCTGATTGTTGGAAATGTCAAGACGTTCCAGTTTGTGGAGGTTTGAAAAGGCTGTGAGTGGTATATGGGTTATCTGGTTGTCCTGCAAGTAAAGTCTTAGCAGATGTGTACCTGGAAGATCGGGAGGAGGATAAGTCAGTGAATTCCGAACTATTGAGAATTCCTTGAGCTTGGAGAGGTGGCTAAAGGTGCCTTCAGCTATGCCTTTATTGGTAAGGAGATTGCCATCCACGATCAGACGCTCCAGACTTGTAAGATTCTGGAAGGCCAGGTCTGAAATGACAGCAATTCGGTTTTCGTCTACTCGAAGTTCTTGTAAGTCCAGCGGAAGGCCTACTGGCACACTGCTTAAGTGGTTCTTGGACAGGAACAGAAGCTTGAGGCTGATGGCTTCCTGGAACGCCCCATCCTCAACGCCAACAGTGGAGATGGAGTTGTCATCCAGGTGCAGTTCTTCCAGCTTCAAAAGCTGAGCAAGAGCAGCACGTGAAATGGTCTGAATGTTGTTTTCCTGCAGGTGGAGAACCCTGACATTCTTGGGCAGGTTCATGGGGAATTCATCCAATTGGTTGCCATACAGGTAGACTGTGTGCACAGACTGGACATTGTGCAACTCTGCAGGAAATCCAGCATTATTAATTTGGTTATTATGGAGGTAGAGGACGGTTACACCCTCCGGTATCCCAAGAGGCACTGAGGTCAAGCTTCGCTCATTACAGTAGACAAAGTTTCGGTCACAGCGGCACACTTTTGGGCAGGCCAAAGTTTTGGAGACCTGTATGTAGAGCCCCAGGGAAAAGATAAGCCATGATTTCATGAGAAGAGCCCAGTCTGTGGGCCACATTTTAGTCCACGAACCCATTTCTAATTTAAAGAAATAAAGTACCAAATTGTTGAAGAATTGATAACAATAATAAAGCACAGGTAACAAAATCTCAGGTCATTAAAATTGGCTTCTATTTATGTCCAGTGTTCAGGCCAGAGTTAAAGTCCTGGAGGCTAAGCATAAAATAATCCTTTTAGAATTGGCCTACCTCCTACTTTTGATAAGGAAACACAGTCTTATTAGCCAGGGTTACAAAGTTTGTTGCCTTCCTCCATGTGTGCTGGAAGAACCAGTAGCCATGTCTTTGTAGATGAACAACAGGTTACTTTAAAGCTACCAAAAGTCTCTGTGCTTGGAGGGATATTTCACTGAAGTCTATTGGTGTCTGTCAGCTTTCTGAAGTCAGCAAAGTCCTCATATCAGCTATCTGCCAGATCTGGCTTGCCTGTAAAAGGAGAGAGAAAAGAAAAAGCTGAATAGCATGAAATGTTTAATAGGGAAGATCAAGTCCATTAGAAGACTGCTCTAAGGTTTATGGATTTCTGGGAAAAAAGGGAAAAAAGGCATTAATATTAAACATTAGCTTATTATTACTGTTAAATAGTCTTGAAATAGATTTGATGCAAAGTCATTGCGATGACTGAAGGACTTTCAGTGACATCACTGAAGGCTAGATTTATCACTTATTTGCATGCTATACCTTCAGTCTTTGTCCTCTCACAGGCTGTTTAAAATTCTTAAACTAAAAACAACCCAAAACCAAAACATTTAACTGGAATCCTTTGCTCAGGTAATTATTTTTCTTTTGCAGAACCACTGACTTCAATGACTGCTATTCACTGACTGCTGACAGAGTAGACTCTGGGCTGTATGACTTAATCACATTCTATGTTTTTTCATTTCCTATCAGGGTCTGGAATATTCTGTTTCTATTTCTGTAAAGCCGTTGTATAAATTGTCCAAATTAATGCACAGTGCCAGATATTGTACCTCACTGTAGTGAATTAGAGACTTACGAGGAGAATACTTTAAACAAGTATGGGGGTCCACAAATATAAGATATCCTGCTGTAAGACATGTATTTGCTAAAACCATAATCTTGATATTGATTCTGATGTGAACTGTGCTGTCAATAGATTTCAGAACTTGCTTTCCACTAAATGAAACAGTCTCACATCTGCTAAGTTATTGTTTTAGGATATCAGCTCAAACCATGGCAGTTTTGCAGAACACATCCTTCGAAACCATAAAGGCAAGATACATCTTTCAATTTTGCTACACAGTTATCTGTGAATGGCTACACAAACACTTAAGCTTGTAAGCACACTTTTATGTTCCCAGCTACCATTTATTATTCAGATCTATAACCAAACATTCCCCCTCTAAAGCATGCAGTGAAAGGTACTGTGCTGTTTGATGTTATCTTGTCTTACATTGTTTCCAATGATTAAAAAAATTCATGCATTATACATAGTTGGGCCTAATGAAGGATATAAATCTTGGCAAGTACAAAGCATGTGCAGATCTCAGGGTCTTCAATTGCAGTGACACAAGCACAGTAATTTTCCGGGTTTTATTTATCCAAAACAAAACCCATTGGCTGGGATTTCAACAAAATAGAATTTTAGTGAAAAAATATCCTGTTTCAAAATTGTGTTCACTTATCTATATATATATTTATTTATTTATTATTATATTTATGTTTGTTAAACAATTTTAGAACATCCAGATAATTCAGAAAGAAATTTACTTTGGGCATACATAAAACCTTGTTCTTCTGATAGAGCTGTGCAGTTTACAACGTGTCCCAAATTCTGCTTTTGGGAATACCATGGACTGGCAGTGTAGAAAGTATCCTTTGGAGTCAAACTGTTATAACCCTTCAACCTTGCACTTGCAGATTACTGTATTTATTTAGAGCATCATCAGGTATCAACCACAAGGTTCAAACAGTTGGAGATAAGAAGTCAGACCTTGAAAAATCCTGTTCATCATTATGACTTCAAATTTTAAAGATATTCAAAGGTAATACTGTAATACAGCCTACTCTCTGTACTGTCCTTTTATAGAAACAGTTAGATTAGGTACGCCAGTGTTCATGGTTGTCTCTCTCACAGACATATTTCAGTCAAGAGTGATTTCTTTTCAATTACGGCAGATGACGTGATACTGTAGAGAAACTCTTAACAGGATTACATTCTAACATGAGCCTAAGTGTGACAGTTTATCTGCTTTTAATATGGCCTGGCTCCCATCTAGATCACAGTGCTCTGATCCGTCGTGACACTCTCCTTTTAAAATGAGAATGGATATGCAGAGCCTCCTCTGAGATGCTTGGGACCACACAGGGTAATGATAGCTGTTCTCTCACTTTTCCATCATCATCAGAGAGAGACAGCCTGTACCTCCTAACAGAGCCAACACCCTGCACTAAGCTCACTTCCCATTGTAAGTCCAGTTACTGATTAGGTTTCATTTCACTCCTGGGTGTAATAAAAAGCCCAGCTGAGAACATGCAGCCACAGGCAGCTGAAGTTCCTGGTTTGCTGAGAATCTCCTAAGAAGGGACTGTCATATTAAAAATGGTTTATGAATTCACCTATTTCTAGTACCCTGTCCACTGCATATCTCACCTAAGCAAATGTGGCAAGCAAATTAAAGATTTCAATAATGCTTCAAACAAATTGGGTCAAGCACACATCACTTCTCATCAGATATTATAAGAAAAAGAGCTTTGGTTGGACAGTCACTTAACTAGATTCTGGAGTTTCTCCCCTTTTCTTGTTACATGGATTTCGCTATTAGAAATCTGTAAAAACTTTCCTAATGTTTTCTTCCCTTTTGATGGTAAGAAAGGTAGTCCTTTTATTAATGCCAATATCCTAAATTCTAGATATCAGTCCTTAATAAACTGATACAGTAAAAATCAGTACATTTAATATGTATTTAGGACTACTCTTGATTGTACTAAGCAAGAGCTCAAGGACATATCTCGATATTTATGACTTCAGCGTTGACTGTGGCGTGGCAGAGGTAAAGAAAGGAAGCAAAGATAAAACTGAATGTATTTAAATAACTTTTTTGGGAAAGATTTTACTTCAATAGCCTTTTACAACTGCTTAATACTAACTTATAATAGGGCTCATAGTAGCTGTATTTTTCAGCAAATATCAGGGGCCCTAATGTAAAAGCGAGTTCTCTGTGTTAGAGATCTCTACCCCTAAGACATTAAAAATATTGAAGAGTTGGAAACCTGCTTGATTAAAAAAACCCAGAAACTCTGTGAAGAAAAACCATCATCTGTACATTCCAAGAGGCTGGAAAAGCATAAACAGTTTTTCCTTTATTAAACTGCCAAAACTGAAGGCAGGTAGACACACTTAGCTTACTCCCACATTCCTGGCATGCTGGCTCCCTAAAGCAAGCTCTCTGTTTTCAGTATGACTGCATGTACTGAACTGAGTCTCTCTGCAAATTTACTCATTGTTTGCAGAAGCAGGAATTTGGAAGTGGAGGAATTAAGAGCATTCCTTTGCTTTCTGATTGTAAATCTCGGGAGTTGGCTAACAAGATATAGGTGGTAGTAACTTTCCTTGTTTGAAGTTAGAAATAAACCAATCTAGGAAGAGAAAAAGGCAAGTGGTACAATTAACTTAAAATTAAAGAAATTGACAAGCAAATGCCTCAATAATAACACACATGTCCGTCACCACTTTGGTCACTTTTGTTTCTATTTCCTCCCCTGTACACTTAATTTTTGTTATTTCTCCCTATATCCTCCTTAGACAAGCTTTATCTTCCAAGTGTGTAAGATATTTCCTGCATTACTGCAGCCAGGATACTAAATCCCATTAGGATTTAAGAAATGATACAATAAAGTCGAGAAAAACACATTGAAATAGATGAGAAAATATCACATGTTTTAGGTGGCCAACTCTGAAATTTGGCTTAGTAGCTCCTTCAATGAATGGAAATCTTTATTTTCATAACTTAAGAGGCATTTCTGATCAACATTTTTATCTCCCTGTTTTTTAAAGACCCGCCTTGTTCAAATTCCCTTTTGGCATAACAGATGCTATCGGGCAAAGAAAAATTCTGGCTTTGTGTACTGGATAAAAGATAAGGTGCTTTGATTAAAGATATTTAAAGGCTGAAACGTCTGGCTGCAAGTTGGGAAGGTTGAAGGTTTTTTGTTAATCATACCTTTACTGGTCAGAATCACCCATTCAGCTTCCAGCTTTTGTCACTCTGCTGTGCATAGACATGAAATAATTAATATATTACTGAAAATGATGTTCAATTATAAACTTTGGTATCTAAGGGAAAAAAAAAACCTAATTCACTAGCAGTCTGCTTGCTACCTCACTGACAGATATACTGCTTCAGTGGCTCTGCCCATGGTGTCTAAAGAATCTCCAAAGCTGCCCTCTTTTCCCGCTTTTCATTCTGCAGTCTTCCAAACATGCATTCAAGGTCCTTGTGGCTACCTGAGAACCTAGCGAGACTCAGGGAAGATAATAGAGAATAGAGAAGATAGCATATGGAGCCAAGCCTGCACATGAATACTTAGAGCCCTATGTCATAAGCACAGTGTTTTGAAGCACTCCTAAAGCTAGGTTGTCTGTCTTCATTAGCCTAAGCAGGGTTTACATTAAGGCTATAAATTTTTCAGAGAGAATAAAATTAAGAATACTTGGCTATTCTTTCTGTCTCGGGATCCTGAAAATAATAAAAAATAGGTCATAGGAATCCAAGGCTTTTTTTTTTTTTCTGGAGGTTTAACCACTCCACCACTTTTCCTAGCAGTTCATCCATTTATCTGGACCTGAGTGCCATGCAACTTAAATTGAAAGGCAAGAAAAACCAAAACCAAATAGGTCATATTATTCTTTTCACTATTATCAGTCAGTGACTCTCACTTAACACTAAATCATTTGGCATGAATTTTCTTGGTTGTACTGCAGACCAAGATTATAACCAAGTCATAATCTTACTCTACATAATTATAATATACAGTTAGTACAAGGCTATTATGTCTGGAATTGAATGACAAACAGAAAACAAATCTAATTCCATTCCTATGAAATCTAGAACAAAGTTCCTTGTGCTTAAGAAAAATGTCCCTGTATTTCTATCAAGTGGTAATAAGAAAAATTACAGAATAATACCTGAAAAATCCCCTTTTTCCACATAAGTAGAGTTCATAGCTAAACATAAATTGAAATCATGGTGCTTTGGTCTTTTGGGTTTGGTTTTGTTTTGTTTTGTTTTGTTTTGTTTTGTTTTGTTTTGTTTTGTTTTTTAAGTGATTAGGACCCTTGGGTGATAGTTTACTGTATATATTTCTCTGAGAGTTACTTGGGTTTGAACTTCGTGTTCATATTTTATTGAGTCTATAATCTCGGCATCAAAGGCACAGGGAAAATGACCCAAAGGAATCAAAATGCTTTTACAGGAAGCCATTTTGCATGTCTACTGTTCTGGCTGCTTCATAGTTATGGGTATGTATTATATAAGAAGAAGAGGCAAAGAGGAAGAAAAACAGGTGAATAAAAAGAGATAAAGAGAAAGAAACCACCCTTGGTGCCCTCTTGTGAAGTGAGTAGTGATGACAGCATAATGATCAGTATGGGAAGGAAACTTTGAGTGTCTCTGTACACTTTTACAGACACAATGATGTCTCTATAAGTCGATTTTGGCAAAGAACGGCATTAATGTCTTTGCAATATTGTTAGTAAAATGATTCAGCAAATGTACACAACTGAACTCTTGTACTTTTTTCCACTCTGATCAGGATGTTTCTGGTTTTACCTCTCAATTTGAATTTATAATTATTCTCAAAACCTCAGATCAGGCAGCCTGAGGATGCAAGTGAAATTGGTTTGGATCTGCCTTGGTGGAGACAGGAGAAAATTTAGAGAGTGGTACATCTTGCAACAATGGGTGTAAAGATATAATTTCCCATCCTTCTCCTTCTTGTTCTTCTGTAATCTTCTGGCCCTCCAAGAAGACTTTTTTCTCTTTCTAGCTATTTTCCTGCAAATTATTATGTGGAAATTAATTATTGCCCAGAAGGATTCAGGCTTCAGGAAATCTCTTTCTAAAAAACATGCTATTACAATGAACAAGACTTTTGTCTTTGGAAATTTGGGTAGTTTACAGGTTCTATAGGACTCTGATACAGCCCAATTCCTGACTGCCAGGAGGGGGAGCTAAGCCAGCAGGAAAATTTCTCTCCCCCGAATAAACAAACAAGTAAATAAATAATTAAACGTGGGACTTGTTTTCTTCCCGCTTTGTCTGCCCACATTCACGTGCAGACACCTCTTCCTCGAAGTTGTGTGTGACTGCTGACTTGTTTAATGGTGTCTCTGTTACCCTACCTAACAAACTGAGTTGTACAGGACTTTGTTACTGGGAAAATTAATGTCCATGTATTCTTATAAAAGCATTATTCCCAGCTTCATGTTTCAAGGTTTTTTTATTTGTAGGTTACTATAGAGTGAAATTACTTCATACGCCTGAAGAGGCATGGAAAAGGGAGGGAGAGAAAAGAGAACAAATAATGGAAAAAGAAAGATATGTTTTTGGGGGAGACAGCTCAAGTAGAACAGATTTCTTTGCTTGTACAGATTAACAGGGACCAGTAACAGGTCAAGAGAGAGAACTTACAACAAGACATAATCACTAGAGCACTGCTGTACTCCAGGAAGCAGGGCTGAAATAGCTACAAGATCAATAGCATTAATCCTAAGGTGGGGCCATGCATTCAAGTCTGCCCCTCACCCTGTCGGGCACCATGCTGTGCCACACACCCTGCTCAGCTCCGCAGACTCCTCCACAAAGGGGTGCTGAAGTGCCAAAGTTCTGGCGTGGAGAGTACCTAGACTAGTGTTATTTTCATTCCCGAGTTTAACAGTTGCTGATTTGTAACTGAAGGAAGTCATTCTCAAATTTTGATGTTGCAACTTCACCAAGACTACATCGCCTGTGAAAATTAATGAACCTCTGAGCCCAGAAACGTCTGTGTTTCCAGTCTGAGGCAAAAAATATTGTCCTTGCTCGTGCACACATAGGTAAATACAATTTTTTTCATTAAATAGTCTTAAAAATAAGACTATTTTTTAATAATAAAACCCATTAATTAAATACTGTAGAACATCTAATAGAAAATATATTCATCCAAATTCATCTTTAAGTTTGTCATACCATCCAGTCTAATCTAAAGGACTGTCTGCCTGAATTAATCTTGCATGGGTCTATTTCTATTGATAATTTCATCTTAGGAGTTCTAGAAACAGAAAACTGCCGCTAAGAATGTCCTGCCTGTGAAGTCCTGAATTCTAATGTAGGAAACAGCCAAACTTAGTATTTCAACTAATCATAGCTGTTAGAGTAAAAGTTAATGAGGACACACATGGCAAATTAAAAAGAAAAATCTTTAATTGCTTGTGCATGAGCAGACAGGACTCCTTCACAGAACACAAGGGAGAAGAAAGGTGCAGAGCTCCAGATTTTTAACCAGTGTGAACTTCTGAGTTGTGCAGGACTTCAAGGCAGCCCAAAGTCATTGATAGCCCAAGCATCTTTTTATAAGAAATATCCCTGCTTTCATTATAAAATTGCTGATTGCTGAAAATTTGCTCCAGATGGTTACCATCATGATATTTTCACTCCAGTGGGCAAAGAGGAACAGATGATCACCTCCAGGACTCATATTAAATGGAGTATTGCACCCACTAGCAAAGGGTTATTGGTGTCTTTATTAACCTTGCCCCAAGGCCTAATCTAATTTTTCACCAGTCTAATGCTGCAGTGTTCAAAACTTAACAAATTTGTCAAACAGTGAGAATGATCTATTTAGTATGGCAGTGAATTAATTTCCTTGTCTTTCATCACCAAAAGCTATTCTCATACCTTAGGTGAGATAGGTTTGATGGATCTCATCTAGGACTCCATAAACTCATTAATGTATCATGTGGTGATGTGAAGTTGGATTGAGAAAGTCAGAAATGGCAGATGAAAACAAGCTCACCTGAAAAGCTATCTGGAACATCTCAACAAAATACATTTTCA
Organism: Vireo altiloquus; assembly: GCA_013396875.1. Taxonomy (NCBI): domain Eukaryota; kingdom Metazoa; phylum Chordata; class Aves; order Passeriformes; family Vireonidae; genus Vireo; species Vireo altiloquus. The sequence continues at coordinate 37,016 of VZRF01010154.1, forward strand.
TTAAAATATATGATTTCACAGAAGCCAAAAACTTGTATGTAGATTTGTCAGTTTTGATAATGTTTTCAATAGGAAACGTGTCTGAGGTCCAATGTTTTCTGATCCTTTGTGACCAGAGACAGAGAGAGAAAAAAGGATAGGGGAAGAATAAAAAATTTAATTTTACTCAAAAAATGTAAGTTTGGGCACAATTCCATTTCATAAAAGAATTTGTAAAATAGAGTTTACACTCCACAATTCAAAACTGTGAAAATTGTTGTGGAATTATGTGCCTCAGAAAAGCTGCACTTAACACAGTGAAAGAAATAGAAAGATGATCTTTCTTAGCCTTCTTGACCATTTTCCAGAGAGCTTACAGCTTTCCTTGACAGAACTGGACATGACTGTTTGAGAAAAACTAAAAATACTAAACTAACTTCAAATAATTCCTCTTTTGGAACACATACATTCTGTACTGCAGTTAGCATAATGCATTTCGTACTAAGAGAAAATAATGGCAACCTGCTGTTTCTTAGCAAGCAAATTGGTCCCCACCTATAAATTATTCTACGCTGTGAAGCAAACGGTTTGCTTTTATCTAGAGATATGTGGGCAGCCTGGTAAAACGTCTGTGGAGAATTCAAAAAAGCTGCTTTTAGTGACCTAAGTGGCTAAACATTGCTTCTTTGGAGATAACATTTTGACACATTTTAAACGTGTTGCATGGTGCTACATCATTGATGAGATCCTGTGCGGTGCCACATTACATGGTGGGGTATCGTTCATTTGGGATCTTAGGCAAATGAGCGTGGGCTGTCATATTCTTGTCTTCCATATTTGCAGCATATGGCCTGGAGAGAAAATATGGCACGAGCTGCGCCTCAACTTCTTAGGCACCTCGATATAAATAAAGTTGAAAGTGTCATCATACGTTCATATTTCCAACAAAGGCAGATGGAGATCTCTCCTTCCTACTTTAATATTGTTTAGCATGCTGCTCCTTCACAGCTCTAAGAACTACTCCATAAACACTGCTAAAGAGCTATCAAGAAAGATTAATAAAGTTGTTTGCACTCTTAACTGCTTCAGAGAACCTGACATGTATTCTGCAGTCACTTGTGGGGCCAGTGAACAAAAGACGTTCCCCAGATTCAGAACAAATCTTGCTAATATGACACATCTGTTATGGGAAGACAGAAAGTTATCAAACAAAATTCTTAAATCATTGCCATCAGATAGCCAGTTAACAGAAAAAGGGAAAAATATCAAATTGATGGATGAAGAATGCACAGCTAAACCTCTGAAATCCCTATTCAGATAAATAGCTGAATTATTTACCAAATGTACAATATCTCAGCATCAACAGTGCCTGAAAAGAGCCTGGGGATCTGGATTTTTTATCTTTTCCTGATGATCCAATTACACTTTTCTGTATGCACAGGTGGAGAAAGTGCAATAATCTCACTACTCCAGATACGACGCAGAGCACTTCATACAGGAAACAAGTTATGCTTCCACATAGCATCAGAATTTAAAAAAAAAAAATCAGTAATATTAAACACTAAAAATATAGCTGCAACTGCATCTATCTTACAGCAATAGAAAAGCATCCATGCACTGTTTATTTGGACACCACAGAGAGGAAAGAAACACCAGAGGGAGTAGAAGAGTTTACCAATGATACAGACCATTAACAGGGTTTTTTACCTCACTTTCTTTTGTTTGGTTCTGCCATTTATTTTTTGCTAATTGTTGTTCAAGATTCCAGTAACTCTATGATAATAACTATGTTCAGTGAGGGAGACCTGTTGTCTCTTTTTAATATTGCTGGTCAAACACATATCCTAAGAATGTATACATCTGAGGATTAAAAGTATTGAAGAAAATATGATAGGATAAAAGAATTTCTTTGTAGCAATGGGATGTGAACCCTCCCCGGGTCTTGATTCTGACAGAGAGCAAACTTTTTGGCACTTTGCTCTGATTTGATTCTCCTTTAGTGAAAGGCTACACTACTACCTTTCCCCAAGAGCCATTCAGATCTCCCATTTACACTTAAATGTAATTTTTCTTTGAGAAAAGAAGGCTGCATGGTATAGAATTTAAAATGGGGAAGCTTCAGTTTTAGGTAGAAGCAGAAATAAGAGCAAGCTGGAAACAGTAAATAGACATTTCTAACCCAGTGATTCTCAGCTGTGGAATTAAAACCACAAGAATCTCATGAGAACTCTTAAGGGATCACAAAATAATACATACAGACAGTGCTAGCCAGCCAGAGGTCTGTTCCTGCAGGATGAAGGAGTGCCGATTATATGTTTAAACACTGACTGCAACAGCTTGCATCAACCAAGAAACTATTATTTGCCTTTAATTTCTGGCAGCAGCTCAGTTCCCTGGGGAAGAAGAGACAGAGCAGAAGATGAAATGGTGTTTACATCTGCAGTTATGATTTAAGTCACTTTTCAGTCTTCCTTCTTTTCTTGAAGGAGCAGAGATGCTGCCAACACAGAAGGTGCTCAAAGACAAAGCAGAGCCAAATGGACATAATTTCCAGAAGCTAGAAATATGTTGCTCCAGCCAATTTTTCTTTTGTCCCATGCTTATGACTGTAAGACTGAATATTCTGTGTGAATAGTTTCCCCTGATATACCAAATCACAATCCTTCTGACCATGAACAGGGAAAAGAAGATACAGTAATGGCAATAGGTCTAATTTTGTTCACAATGTACAGAGTATATACACAGATGTACATGCCATCGTTGTGCATTTATGAAGAAGCAGCTCAGAGCAGAATAAAGCCCTGGTATACTGTCCTGAATTTTCTCTCATTATATTTTCTCAATAACTGCTCTAAAACATTTTTAAAAGAGCTTGCCTAAGCTTATTTCAACTGTGAAGTTCAAAGCCTTCATGTTGAACTAATCCTGACAAAGATGGATAAGAACACAGAAAGCAATTCTGCTTAGTTTTTCCACTTCTCCCCTTTACCTTTGAGGTCTATGTGTGGTTGCATCAGTCGATCAAAAGTGTCAGGAGGCCCACAAATGACACCTACCAACAGTAAAGCAAAAACCAAAGTCCCCTGCCATTAATGCTTCACAGTGGCTGATCTTAAGCCATGTGCAGACAGACAACAAGGGACTCACAAACCACTTAAACACTCTTAGTAGTTTTTAAGTGGCTCCTAAGAGGTGCAGAAGCCTGGAGTTGGCCTTCAGCTCAAATTTAAATTCCATCTGACATGTGCCAAATCATTCCAGGCAGCAAAGTCCTTATCAATATATGTACTTGTGCTACTTTTCAGCACAGTTGTTATTGCAAGGAGTCACAAAAGTATTATCAGCATTTTGTGCTTATACAAAACTAGACAACTCAAATGACAAACTCAAAGGAAGGCAGAGAGGCAGTGCTCAATAAAACCTGAGAGAAGGCCAGAGGGAGAAGTATATAAAGAAAAAGTGAGATAGAGTTTTAAGCTGTTCTACAGGCAACAAAATATGCTTGCTCAAAAATGCAATTATTGTTTTCTTCTGTTTGCGAGCACTCTATTTATTCAGGTCAGTGCACGAATCAAATAAGAAGACACTCATATTTTCTATGCAGACCTCTGGGTACTTTAAATGAACTTCATATAAAGATCTGCTACAGGATTTGGGGGTTTGCTGATGGGTTTTTCTCTGTACTAAAAACTGAGGTAGGTCCCTAATACAAGTATCTTTGTAAGTATGGGAAATTTTGGATTTCGATTTATGTCTACCCCAAAATTTTACATATTAAGTGCACAGGTTCTTTACTTAGACTTCTGCTAATAAGGAGTGTGGTTGGCGTAACCCATTGATGTAGGGTATAAAGACAGTGTTAGCTTTACATGCAATCCATGATATTGTTAGCAATTTTACATCTGCTCATCTGTTCTGACCTCTGCATGTTCCTTTTTTATTGGAGGTTATAAAATAAGGGGACTAAAAAGCAAATCAACTTTGGTGGCCATGGAAATAATGCTATGGCTACATGCAGAACAGCAGGCATGGGCTTGCACCTTCCTCTTTCATTGCATATATTGGATGCATACATGCATATGTGGAAGCAGAGCAGATGAGGAAAACTATCAAAATCCTCTGCTTTATGGGGAGATTGATGGCAGAAGAGCCCATAAGCAGCCTGGAAAAAAGGTTTTGAGAACTTGAGTAACTGCAGATGTTGCTTTGATTACACAAAGGAAATTTTCTTACGGTGCAAATTCCTTTTTACTCCACCTCTATCTTTGGGCTACAGCATCTCTGTTGTGTTATGCAGAATTCACAGCTTAGACAACAAATTGGCACTGATGATTAGAATAAATATGAAGGGCGGAAGTCATCTGAGGCTTCACCCATCATCACCACCACTCCCATATGCCTTCAGTTTGGATTTGGCAAGAATTTATCAGACATTTCACTCCAAATCTATATAGGTATCTCCGATCCATTTCAGCAAATAGCTGACCCTAACTGAAAAAGTGTTGAGAAGCAGTAAAGGACAAAAAATAAAAGTTACAGTTATTCCAATGGATAAGACTTTTTGACTCATATGAGTTGATCCCACAGCAGTTGAGCTTGTTTTCTGTAAAGTATTATTTTAGAAATTCTTTCCTTCCTATTTGAATCAAAATAAACTGCATTTCCATACATCCTGAGAGATGCTGCCACATGTTCTGTCCAAACACATGTTCAAACTAACACACCCTGGCAGCAACTACCTTCAAAGATTTTGAGTCTCTTGGGAGATATTTCCCTCCTCTGTTTCAGTGAAGCAGAGAACCATCTTGTATTCAAGAGAAAAAAAAATCTCTTTCTATATTCACTGAAAATATTTCAAGCACTAGCCCTCTTTGAAAAAAAAAATTATTCAAATCTTCTGCTTAAGGCTCAGATGAAGGAGGAAATCTTGTCAAAGCAATAGAGTTCATTTTCTATTACTAATAACCAACAACTTTTAAAGCACAGATAAGGACTGACTAAGCACTGACTGTTTAAACACATTCACTGTGGCTGTTCTGGTCACTTTTTGAGTTCACTTCCTACAAATCACTGGGTTGCACTGGAACAAAAGAAGATGTAAGGTGATTTGAATAGGTACCTGTGGCAAATTAGCTGCAAATAACATTCTTCACCTGGGAAGCTTCTGACTCACACAGTCCAACAAGACGCATTGAATGAGGAAAATTTTTGCATGAAAATCATAGTTTGAATACCAAGAGACACAGAGATTCATTAAAATTAGTAAGGTATCTGTAAAACAGGTAACAAAAAATCCTTTTCAAAGCAGATAGTGAAGTGAAAATTCTGTGGAAAGCGTTCCGCAATTTATTAGTCTTCCCATTAAAGAGAAGAGAAAGGGATGAACCCTCTAATATGTCTAGTTCCATTTCAGGCACTTCTGAGGTGTGCAAGGGGAAACTGGATAGCAAAAAGCAACTCCAACAATTTCTTGTCTTCCTTGGAGACAAACAGTGAGATAGATGGACTGTTGATCTGTCTCAGCTGAAAATTTCTTGTTTTAGTCAGTCACATCTTATGGTCTGAACTGACTGAGCACAACAGAAATGCAGCTTGCATGGACCTGTCCATTACATTTCCAGAGTATTTGAGAGAGAAATTAGATATGATGCCATCCTGTAATGTATCTGATAGCTAAAAAGTCATTGAAACAGCTCAAATTATGCATTTTGAAATTCTGAATAGTTGCTAATCACCATAAATATAATGTTAAACCTAAACTGCCCAAATAACGTATTCTCAAGCAATTGTTATTTCCTCGTGAGCAACAAATGCAACAAAATCCTCCAAATGCAGCAAATAGGTCTTTACCAGTCTATTCTGCTTTTAAGGCCATGAGTTTTTAAGGCAAGTACGAAAATAAAATGGTAAAATGATGAAGCAAAAATGTGCTTCCAGGGCTAAGTTCTGGTTCCCTAAATAGCAATGTTCTGCTTTAGCTTTAGAGGACTGGAAACTTTATAGAGTGAAGTAGTGACCGCAGAAGGAACTGAAACATATCATCACGTTTTGGATTCTTTTCTTCAATGACCTCTGCACCTTTCCTATGGAGAAAAACCCAAGCCACAATGTCTGTATATAGAATTGTATTGCCTCTGAAAACTCAGACTGTTTTGAATCTAGTGTCTGAGTTAGAACACACCTGTAATTTTTACTTCTCTAATTTTTGTGTAAATGTAATTTTTTCTATTCCATTTGTATTCTTTGTATGATATAAACGGGATCTTTCTTCTCAGTGAAACTTTGGTGAAAGAGGTCATCCAATCAGCTGCTATATAAAGCCTATATGAAATCTGTGAACTTTCTAGGTTATGTCGTTTCCTTTTTGACTGCTGGGAAGGTTGTCAAACACAGTCCTTTGAAGGAAGACTTGCTCACCATCTCACTTCATCTCCTTTGAGGTAAGCTATTTAGAAAAATCCTTGTCTTTCTCTAACATATAGAATCCATAATTTTGCTTGCGTTTCAGTGTAAGGAGGGTTTAGAAAAAATGTCTCTGTTTCCAAATTGGACACTTATCATAAATAAAATTTCAGAATAAATACAATGATAAAAAGAAGCAAAAGCAGAGAACAACCACATATTTTCTTCTGATTCTGTGCTTGATTTCCTTCTATCATCACTCATAACACATCCACACACTTTCTGATCAATCCCTTACTCCTTTCTGTGGATGAACACTTCAAAGACTTCCACTCCTCTCTGCCATTGTTAACCAAAGTAGTAACAACCACAATTTTTAAATCTATTTTCTAAGCAATCACTATTTTTCTACTCTTGAATGTCCTAAAGATAAATAAATAAAATCCAGAGATGGTCTCTTGACAGCTGTGGTACTGGCACCTAGTAAATGCTTGGTAACAGCAAACAAGGATTGTTTATTTTCTTCTCTAAAAATAAATGAAGTTACAAATTTGTGGTTCCAGAATATTATTTTCTTTCCATGCTGTATTTGCAGCCTCTCTCTTAGGCAGTCAAGTCAGCTTTTGCATCAGTTACTGCAGGACATGGTGAACATCATCTCAGAGTGTCAACACAGCCATGAGAGTTCAAATACTGCTTTATTCCTACAGCGTAATTATATCCTGGGATCTGTTGGGCACAGTCATATTTGCCATTGTATACATCATTATTCACCTTCTCATAATCCTTTCTAATCCAGACTAGGACAGTAGTGTCCAGCCATCAGTCATTAGAATGGGCTATGAGCATGGTGAAAAATGAGGTCACAACTTAAGGCTATTCCTTAGGAGAAGCAGAGTCTGAAATGGTGTGAAGGTGAGGCAATGTGTGTGTGATGGTTTCTGTTTCCTGACGCCAAGTCTTTGATTAAATACTGAGCCAGGAGCAGACAGGCATGCCTCTAAAAGGGGAGCTTGGAGAGGCTTGTCTCACTCCACTGCCAGAAAAAAAATCCACTCTTCAGCCTCCTTGGTAGACACTGATTTTTTCTGTGACAAGCTCTTTGGATGAAAACTACCTTACAGTTAGAAGCAGTAGATAGATAGGATGGAAAATGAGACCATCTTTCAAATGTATGGAAAGTAGAATACTCCTGCACCTCTAAATGCTGCTGTTTAATTGATGAAGTACTTAATTTTTGTAAGAAATGCTATGGTGGCCTGGACAGCTCTTAGCATTTACATTTGCAATCCTTATCCTCATACCTATAATCACAAAGTCTTGCATCTCAGGAAAGACAAGCTTAAGTACATCTGAACCCACTGGCTCAAGGAGATGATGCCGTAGAAGACATGCCAAGTATCTTAAGATTTACAGTAAAATCAGGTTGCAAGTTGGAACCTATAATCAGACATAACACCAGTGGATGTGTTTCTTAAACTCAATATGGGCATTAAGTAAATATGACTGATTAATTCAATTATCCTACTTGGCTTCCCACTTAAATATTTATGACAAGTCTATCTCTCCCGAGCATAATAAAAGGTAAAATGAAGCTAAGCACATGAAAACAGCATTCTCCATCAAGCTGTGTGGGTAGGCTGTCCCAGATATCTCACTACAAAGGTAACAAAAATTAACAAGATGAAGTGTTCTCTACTGCTTGTGTTCAACAGGCAAAGAAACAGAGTTTGGAGCAGTACCACAGCCACTATCATGATAGAAACAGAGCTTTTGCATCAGTTACTGATTTTTTCTCTTCTGATACATTTTTTAAACTTTTAAGGTTTTAGATTTCCCTCCTCAAAATAAGGAATCAGAAACTCCGGCCTCANGACATTTTCCTCTTCTGATACTTTTTTTAAACTTTTAAGGTTTAGATTTCCCTCCTCAAAATAAGAAATCAGAAACTCCGGCCTGATATGGTCATGTGCTGGCTTTTTGAAGTTTGGGGATTTTTTTCTGCTAATACCAGCTACAGTCAATTATATTCACCCTAGCACTCATTTACTTATGTCAGTTTGGGGTTTGGAAGCTCTGTCCTGAGCCAGCAGCACTGACCATGCCTCTGGCAGAAGGCTGTCAGCAGGAGTTGAGCTGATTCCCTGGTTTGTGTTATGGCAACATGGGCCTGGAAATGACCTCCTGGGCCACAGAGTCCAGACTCCTGCTCTCGCAGGCAACCCTGCCCCTGGAAGGTAATACCCTGGTGGGAGCTGATGTATGTTTTGTTCCTCCTGCTGTGAATCCCTCCCTGTTTTCTCAGGCGAGATAAAGAGTTTGTGCTTCAGCTGCTTTTGTTCACAGGGTTAGCTAGAGATCCCTTGCCAAATCAGGGCACGACAAGCATCGTTGGGGTCCTCCTGGATTTCAGAAAGCATTTTTATTTTTCAGTTTAGATTGAGAAATTGAGATGTGGTGTTCTGGGTTCAGCTGTGAACTGCATGCAGCCCTGTGGTAAATACACATACTGCAGAAACTGCTCTGGAGCAGCCAATATCAAAAGCAGCTCAGACTTTTCAAGAAATGCAGGATAAGACCCAATGTATGGGATATAAGAGAAGGCCAAGGGCTTTAGGATCACACATAATTGTGTGATTTATTACACATAATTGTACTAGCTTGGGCAATTATTCTGAGCTTCCTTCAGGATGCCTTCTTGTCCCCTCGGAGCAGGCCAGAACTCAAAGTAGGTCTTAAATCTGCCTTGGCCTTTAGTATTTGTGTGGTGACTCTACAAAAGATAATGCCAGATCTTCTGCAGAGTTAAATAAAGTTGCTTAAGGGTTGCAAAGTGAGACGGGAGCACAGGTAAAATTAAAAGTTACACGTTCCTGTCTCTCAGTCGGCATTCAATCAATGAAACCACATGTTGTCTCTGCTTAGACATACAGCTTTGAAGACATGGTCCTTAATGGCCTGAGGTTTGGCTGTTCCAGCTTTGTTATTTTGGTATGTTTTTTTTTCCTTTTAGCCTTTACTACCAACCTCAGACAAAGTCATTCAAAGCAAGTAGAGGGAAGAAGACTGGTGTCATAGTGGGGAACTCGATTTAATGAGAGCACTTGCAGAAATTCTTTTGTTTTTTGAAAGAATTTAAATGAACAGTATAATTTACAAGGATACAGGGAAAGAAGCGCACAACTTCTGCTGATGTTGTGGTTAAGACAGGTTGGAAACTATGGTGTTGTGTGACAGAACAGCACAAACATGCACTGAAGAAAGCTAAGGCAACTATTCAAATCCATCTTTGTTTTAAGCACCATCTATTAAAGTGACCATGCTGGTTTTATCTTGTTCTTTCTGACAGTGTGTGATAAAAGGCTTTTTAAAAGCTGGAAAGTTGTAAGTCTGCCTTTTGTGAGTTGCAGAGGGAATTTGTCTTCTTGGGTTTTGAATGACAATGCAGAGTAAAAGCCAGAAGGAATAGTTGCACATACTGTGTCCAATATACACAGAACAAAGAAAAAGAAATATAAACCTGGAATTCAGAGACTCATAAGGGTTAAAGTGCATAGATTATACAGCATGCAGGTTTAATGTGGCCTGAATGAGACATGGTAGAATTCATGGCAGTAATTTTACTACATGAGCAAAGATAATTAACCTTATGTTGCTAATGCTGCAGATTATCTCAATCCCTTGATTCAACAATATCACGTGGACAACTTTATGCCAAAGTTAAAAAATCTTTCTATCTTTCACTGCTTCTTGCAATTTTTACTATTCATTGGATTGAGTGAGCCATCTTAGTCATCAAATGGAGGCAAAAAATTGCAACAGTAAAAAAAATCACCTCTTATTCGGTTCCTGGTGTGGTCTTGATTCAAATATTATGATTTTCTAAAATATATTTATTATTGTACAATGGAGTCTTCTGCAAATTACAGCTATGAGATTGCTTATTATGGAAAGTGTCATTAATTGCAGTTGCTCACATTAGTCACTTGGAGAGCTTTTGAGTTCATACTCAATGCTCAGAATTCCTAGGATTGATTTTCTGGTGGAAATGTTCATAGAAAGCTATGTAAGATAAACCCAACACAACAGCATACTGTTAAAGTACTTCTCAAGACTCATGTAAATGTGCCCAAAAAGCAAGGAAAAAAGGAATGCAAATGTATGTCTCCCATTATCAGGAATTTCTGCTTCCAGGGCCAAATTCTCTTTTGATGAAAATGGCTATTTTATAGGCCTGTCTGACTGAGAACATACTGTATATTATTTTGACACTTCAAACTGAAGTCCAACTAAGATATGACATGCACATATGAATAAATCAATACAAAGGCTCTTTTCTTTTTGTTTTCTTTTCAGGTTTTTCTCTAAACATATCTAAGATTTGTGAAGAAATATTTACTTTTTAAAACTGATGCCACAATGTGATAATAAAGTTTGAGAATGTGAATGTTCTTTCTCTTTAAATAAAACCAAATAAAAACTCCCTCCACTGTAACTTTCTTCCTCATGTCATGTTCTAATATGTCATCATAACAGCTGTCATCTGTATGCCTTCTCAATGAAATTAACATTGATGTTGTTAGTAGAGTGTAAAAAAGACTTTATTGTTGTGAGTTTTGTTGCTTAATTTTGAATATTCAAGTTCTATAATGCTCTATTTCTCATATTTTATAATTTTGAAGTAGGTTTATTTGCACCAGGCTGCAAGACTATGTTCTTTATTTCAAGAGAAGCCAGAAATTATTAAAATTGGTAAAAGCAGGTCGTCTGTAGGAAATGTATAATTTTGAGAAACTACTACAAAATAAATGTCATGGATTCCTTTCCCATGTATGAAGTTTCATGGCTCTCATTCTATTCTACTTGTTTTGAAGTCAAGGGAAAATTTCCCATTAGTTTCAGTATGCCCTTTGTTTTATTTTCAGAAGTATTTCTTAAACTTTTCCATTTCAAAGTTCCCCTAATTTAACCTTAGGTGTGACCTTGAGAGAATTTTTATGCCCATGAACAGAGAGAATTACTGAAGTCAATGAGCCTGGAGTGCTGGACCAAATATCATCACTTCTAGTGCTATATTCTGTTAACTGCACAGAATGTCAACCACTTTGTAATTTCTCCACCCCACTTTATAATTCAAGATAGGTAGCCATGCAGCTTATGCAATAGTTAAACTGCTAACAATGGCAGTAGAAAAACACGGTTAATACTTTGTGGAATGACAAGGACATAAAACTGCAAGAGAGTAGTTTCAGTATGTTGGGGAAAAAAAGCAAAAAGGCAATTTTCTCCAAGTTTCTCGGGACTATTCCGAATGACATTTAGTGTAATAGGCTTGAGAGAAGTATTTTCAAGAAAGTAGCTGAAACTTTGTTTTACATAAATACAGTTGATTCAGGCAAGCAATTATTGCTGCATCAAGGGATTTTTTTAAAGGCCTGAATAATAAACAGGATAATGGGCTCTATCACTTTCATGGGATATTTAAGGGTCTAATTCATTTCTAAACCCGAAAATTTATCCTGAAGTTTCATCTGGTGATGCAGTGCACCATCATGCACTGTGTAAAATCTCACAGTCATGGTTTTATTTAATTGGAAGCAGAGATAAAAACACCACTGCATATTAATGGCAGTCTCGCTAATGAACGTCAGCTGAAACTTTAACTCATTCCAGGCATTGCTGTATTTTACTTTTATCCTCACATGTTTCTAAATATATCAGTGCCCCCTCCACCTCCTCTGTCTTGATGAAGCTCTCACTGCTACCAGCATAATGCCGAGGAAGAACCCAACTGGAACCTTGTGCTGGATGTTCTTTCCCCTATTCTGTAACAATGACCTATGTTCACACACACACATCCATATTTCCACCTTTTCATTGCCTTTTTCTCTCCTGCACATTTGTTCTACATTCTTCCTCCTGCATCTCTGCACTCCCCAATGTGAAGCACAATCCACTCCGGGAGGTTTCTGTGGATTTCAGCAAGCGTGGACGGGCTTCTGACTGATATTCTCTCCCTCCTGTGACTTACATAAATTAACTGGCATTTGCATTTCTAAAAGAGCTGTATTTGGTTGGAAAGTGAATACTTCTTTTATTCTTAATTTTTCAAAACAGGATTTCTAAGGGTTTTTTTTATTCCTCTTAAATATCAAAGTAATTGTGTCTCAGCAGCTCCAAGTTCCCCTTAGATTTTTTAGCTGAACATTTTGTTTCCTTTAGTGTGCTGATATTTTTCCAAAACAGCATCAATGAAAAAAGCATAGGAAATAAATCCATCTTCTTGAAAGAGGTCTTCTCTGCTAAATAAATGGATTTAAGGATGTCCAGGCTCTACCCATAGGAGATAGCAAGAGAACTTAACACTTACAGTAATTGTACTTCTGTGCTAAATTACTTTTCATCTCTCATCTCTACATTTCATAGTAGAAACATTAAGTAACGATACTCCAATCCAAATGAAAACCATCAAATACATAATCAAGAAGAAATGAAAATTAGAAAACCTATAAAACCCCTGACATGCAACTAGGACAGTTCAATACATTTGGTCTGACTTGATATCATCTGTAAGTACAATAATATCTAGCAGACACCTCCCTGCTGAAGGCCAAATGTGCAAAGGTTGTCTTGACCTACTGATTTTAATAACACATGTGTTTCAACGTTTCTTTAAAATTAAATGTATAGGTTTGGGAGGCTAGGTATCAAATCAGTATTGGATACCTGGTAAGTAAGTACCACATAACTCAATATATTTGTTTTTAATTAGTTGAACAAAGACATCACTGAATTTACTATTAAACATTGCTAAGTGATAATTTACTGGAGAAGGATGGCAGATGGTTGAGTCCAGGAACCAGGAACGAAAAAGTAGGGGAGGACTCAAAAAGTATGGAAGGAGCAGCATGTTACGAAATATCTGTTAAAGTTACAAGCAAAATATCTACAAGTATACTTCCCCTCTGTAATCAAGACCAATGCAAAAATGCATAAAACAGAGAAAAATTGTACAACAATAAGGTCTCAAAAAAGAATAGACAAATTCTACAGAAAAACACCATAAATGTTTGATAAGAGTCTTGATTATCTAGTATGTTATTGCCTACGCAAGTTTGAAGATATTAAATTTCTCGATTGCATTATATTTATTTCAAAGGCTTTCATGGTCTCCTATTGTGTATATTTGTCCTTCTGTTGAGGTGAAAAATTCAGGGTTTGGGACATTTTCTACTATTGACTGCTGGACAGCAGTTGTGAAGGGGAGAAGGAATGGATGCACCTTGTCCTCTTTTTCTAAGCACTCTTCTGTGTTCCTTGGAGCAGCATGGTCTCTGAAGTGTACACTTGACAAGGATAAAAAAAATACTTTCAGTAAAATCTATTGTCAGGTTTGGGTTTTAACCCATTTTCTCACTCCCACTTTTATTTGGAGAAAAGGCATTATTATCCTTCCTAGTGTGGGTAGTATTCTACTTCCTATGCTTACATGGTCGACCACATGGGGAGTTTCCTTTAATAAATTCACATGTAAAAAGTTGCTCTGACTTGTGAATCCCATATTACCTGTGTTGCCAGACTGTTTTGACTTTTAGCCTTAAACTGGGCTTTAAAATGTGTTTTGTGGCCTGTAGCTTACAGTAGTAGGCAAAACAATCAATGTGAATCGTTGTAGGCTCCTTCTGGTATTTTTCTACCAATAATAATAACACCAGCACAGAATCAATACTCTCTTCACACCTCTGCTGGACATAATTCTGCCACAAAGGCTTTGTAAATCCCTGGATCTCACATGACCTTTGCTCTATAATGCCTGACCTATTGCTTTAAGGTAATTCTGGTACTTGCAAAATTTAGAGGCACTTGATATTTCCCTAACCCCTTCTGGCCAGTAGCAGCCTCTGCATGGCTATTTGCCATCTGAGTGCAGTCATAAGCAGATGTCAAGTGATTGTACCTGGTATAAGCTTGGCTCTGGTCCATCTGACCCCCAGGGTAACCCACTTTTGTTGTGGCCAAGCTAGTGACAGAATTGTCAGGTGTGACTAAAGAGCACTACTTATTCTCCTTTGTTCTGCCAGAGAAGAGCTGGACTGCAAGAGAAGTTCAGAACATACCTCTACAGGGGAAACAATATGTGCATGAAAAATCATTGAAGCATCGTTAGAGCTGTGCAGGAGCTCCTACATCACTTGCTTCACTGACAGTGTGAGCAGAGCAGGATGTGGATGTATGTCAGATTGTGGAGTGTGTAGGGAGGGCTCCAGTGTGTCCCCAGTCTCCATGGTGGGTGTTCAGCACACCTGCCTCCTCTTGGATTGACGGGGAGGAAAGCACCTGTATATGTGGAGGCTCTGGCCTTCATCCCTACCTCAACTGCCATAGTCACTGTCAGAAGTGAAGAATGGTCTCAGAACGTTACCAGCACCTTCAGACAGATTACAGAGGTGTGTACTTTGTCTGATAATACTGATTATACAAAAAAAGACATCAGAAATTACAATATTTAACACTTTGTATTGCAACCAAATAGGAAATTGAATTGTTTGGGAAACAATCACAGAGCAATCTCTTGACTAAAATCAGATGTCTACTGTAAATAAGAAACATAAGAAAGTTTCTGAAAGAAGAGCTCACTGTAATCCTTTGTAAAAGAATTGACAGCCAACTTAAATATAGAATTTACAATTGAGCCAAAATCCAGATGAGAATATTAGATGTGAAAAATCAAATTCTGTCATTATATTGATTAAAAATATAGAGATAACAAATGTTAGGACTACATTTAAATAGTTGCTTGAATATTTCAATAACATTCCCCATTTTCAAGCATATAATCCTAATAAAGTTCACATCTAAGTGTTTTCTAAATGGCAAATAATTATACCATTTAGAGACCATGATTACACAAAAAAAAAAAAAAGAAAAAAAAATCTTAACCTAGGAAGAGCTTTTAAAAATTAATGAAGCTTAGAGGTATGGCAGGCAAACTCTGAGTGAGATCAGGAAGTTTTTTAGACTAAGCACTGTTAGCAGTGCATGCATGACAGCGACACTTGATTTACATGTCCTTTTACATTTAAAAGCATGTCATAAACATGAACAATTCACCAAAAAATTTCTGTAGGGTAGATAAATACTATAAAAAACTAGCTGAAGTAGAAAAATTAAGAACTGTATTTTGAAAATTTTGAGCAACCACAGGATTTCTAAAAAGATTTTGGACTTTCAATTGACTGGCATATATTTTTCATCAGTGCATATTTTCTGGTGAAAAGTCCTGAATCGATGACATTAAAAAGCTTTGTACTGCATTGCTCTAATTAAATTTTTAATTGTAATTTGGATTCGAGTACTATTCAGATATGGCTGATATTTTGAGAGTTCAGGCAAACCAACATATTCCTACTACTAATCTAGGACCAGGAAACTCTGAGGATCGACTTCAATCAGTCTCACACTTTCTTGCACAGAGAACAGTTAATTCACTACTGTACCTCTTCTTGGCCAAGCTCCCACCAACCACCCTGGGTTCCTGGAGTCAGTAAGGTAGTAAAGGTTCATCTGGATTTACACAGATGTAGATAAATATATATTCTTCTGGGCATATATGCTGACAAAAAGTGCCATAGTTATATTCACATAGCCTAGTTCAAGTCTCATAGCTACCAATAGCTTTAAGTATCTGGTAAATCTGAAAAAAATTATTAAGGCTGAGGTAAGATGACTTGGAAAATATCAAGAGTTCAATTCGTCATTACTATTAGGGAAAAAAAATGTATTTCAAAATTATAAAATTCAGTATAGTTCTCATTTTCACATGGGTTTTTTGAGGTACAAATAGCAAATAATGAGGATTTAGAGCTAGGATAGTTCAGGTTTGCCCCAAAGCAGTAAGGGTCAAATGCAATTAGCCCCAGCTTCCACATCAAAGTCAGACCGATCTAAAAGACTTTCTGCATGACCTGTTCCTACTTCAGCCTGTAAAAGTTTAGGTTGGAAAGAATGTCCTGAAAATAACACAGATTGTAGACATGGCATTTGATTAATATAATTATGAGGAATTATTTAGTTGAAAACTTTGAAAATAGACTACAAAATCCCTCAAACCTTTGCATATTGTTTCAAATTAATCTCAGCTGGACCCAACAACTGTTGCCAGCTGATGGCAGCTCTGTGTGAAATAAGGAATTATATTCCAGTGCAGTTACCACTGGGTTCAGCCAAAACCACAATTCCCATTTGGAGTGACTGTGCCCTTGTGAGGCAAAAAAAAATCCCTGAATAATAATAGAGATGAAACTCTGTAGTTATTCACCAAAAGATCGCTCTGAGCTGAGGTGAGGGGCAGAATGCAATGATGTCTGTGAGAGAGGAGGATGAAAGCATGGCTCATACCTGTCCTGTATTTCTCCTTTGAATGGAGATATTCACCCTTTGAGACTTTCAGTCTGACAAACCAGCACTACAACAATTAATAATTGGAAAAGATACTAAATCTTTTCTACTCACTGAAATGACAAGATGGGCAGATACAGCACAACATATAAGCATCTTAGTATATTTTCTACTCTGTATTAAAATGACAAGTGATTTAAATTCCTTTATTCTTAACCTTCTTAATATGGTATCAAAGAAAAATCAATCACGCTCATCTCACCCTTCACCAAAAAACTGAAGGGAAAACATTTCTCTATGCTGAACACAGATTTATGTATGACCTCTATTAACATTTATGAGAGCCTTTAGCTAAATCCCCAAGCCCTGCAGCAGACACCTACACTTAATAATTTAGGAAAGAACTGGAAAGATGGTGGAATATGACCCAACAAATAGGAAAAAAATCAACAGAAATCAAACAGTACCAGGAATTGCAACAGAGGACAGCAAAAATTGCAGAAATTTGTAGTTTACAGAGGAATGGGGTTGCTGGATTCTAACAGGGTCCTGAAGAGGTAAAATTAGAGCTGGGGTGAAGAGGAGTGACAGAAGTCCAAGGAGCTTAGGAAGCTCAGTAGCCTATCATCACCTCCAGAAATAGTGACATATGCCTCCATGATGGTGCAGGTTGGAAAATATGGTATTTTCCAGGGATGAATTGAAGTGATACTTTTTGTTTGTGTACTGTTTTTTTAGTGGGTAATTAGCTTCACGGGAAGAAATTTATCCGTCCTTGCTTCAGCAAAGGCAATAAGGAAGAGGATATACATGAACAACTCTGTGCTTTTCCAAGAAAACAAAACTCGAAATAATACTTTAAACCAGAAGAGCTGGTTATAACTTGCTGCATATGAAACACAATGTTGCAGCATAAAAGTTCATTCTTTCAGTTTTCCTCTGTCTCATCACACTGAAAGTGCACTGGAAGAAAATGAGACACATTCAGGGGTGAATATCTAAGATGTTGTACCTTTTAACAACCTCTGTTCTCTTATCTTACATCTTGTAAGTTAAATCCATTATCAAATCAGACCCCCTACACATGAGTAGAATTTGATGTAAACAGAAAGCTAGATTTAATGGAATTATACCAAGAATATTTTTGGGCCCAAATGTATATAATAGAATTTCTGCCAGTGAAGGTGGTCACAGGAGCAGAAAATCAAATAAATTTTTGACTATGTTATCACCTTTGGATTTAACTATAGACAAACAAATGTCAGAAGGTATCATTTCCATGTCATGAGGGGCTGCAAAAATATAGATTTTAAATTAAACAGCTATTTGAAAGGCAGAAGAAAAGTTGAATTTAAAGCTGTCTGACCCAGTGTAGCTGGCGATCTCTAGTATGTGGTGTGAGAAAGTATCTTTTACACCCTGAAGAGCTTTTCTGCAGAGCAGGGTACTTTTGCAGGGCAGGCAAAACGAATAAAGATTTCATCTACCATGTGTTCTACTACTTAAGGAGTAGATGACCTTTTCTGAACAGGAAGAATTAAATGCAAGTGTTAATTTAACATGTAAGAGACTTCTCCCAATAGTAATTTGCACGGTGATTCTATGTTAAGGAACTTGGATTTGGTTAATATTTATGTGATTCGGTCAACATTTGTGTGATACATGTTTCCAAAAATGTTCAAAACCCTTCTGCACTCATTCAAATTACTAATCACAGGCTGTTTCTACTTCACTTTCTCTGTAGTGAAGTTCAGAAATTTATTTACAACTTGTAAATTGACACTGAAAACCCTTTTTCCCTCTTGCAAACCAAGAAGCCTTGGTTAACTGGGTGTCCATTCTGTCTTCTTGTTTTCCATTCAGTCATATCTGTGGTTAGATTTTTTATTTATGAACAAAGAAAATGTCTAAAAAAATTACAAAGACCATGTTTCACAGTAACAGATGTAATCTAAAAGTTGCATAGCATTAAAGAATGTGATTTATGATTGGTACAGTGAAAGGAGTTAGAGTCACCAAAACAAAACAAGGACACCATTGGCACAGCTGAGTGCTTCTCCCTCTCCCCCTCTTCCCTCGCTCTTGCTTTTCTATTATCAAAATTAATACATTGATGTGGATGAAGTTTATCAGGGATTTCTGAAGGACAGCAATTTAAATATACAGAATCTAATTTTTCTTTCACTTATAATTTAAAAGTAAAGAGCTGTCATCATTCTGAAGATCACTTTGAAAAGGCAGTGAGAGTTCTAACGAGAATCTGAAATCTGTGTTCTGAAATTTGTCTGTAAGAAATACATTGTATGAGTGTATGTATGTATATGTGTACCTTTTCCTGTGAAATTTTTCTCTTCCTACTAAATATGATACAGACCTACCCAGAGAAATGGCACCAAAGGGTTAAAGGCAGAATCTTAATGCTGTTCTACACTGATGTCAGCAATTTACGACAGGATGGTGAGTTCCAGTGCCAGGAGCTATGGCACAGGAGAGAATGTTATTTTAACAGCATGATTCTCTATGAAAGCCTGTCATCTTCTGTTCTTGAACCTTTGTTAATGTACTGAGGCGACATGCCCAGATAGAAAAGGAATGTTTCTCAGCTGTTATGTGGTGGCTATTAATACAGATACTGCTATACAGTAAATATGATGCCACTGCTTACCATCATTTTAAATTGACAAAGACATAGGTATCTCTTGGGACACTATGTTTCTAAAGGGCCACAACCTTCATTCCTTATTCAGATGAAACTCTTAATAACCTAGCTCACAAGAAACTTTCCTTTGAAGAATTTTAAGCCCTTGAGACCATCTGGGCACAAATACCATGCTGTGTCAGGCCACATTCACTGTGACTGACAGGGCATAATGCAACACAAGTTTGAATTTTTCTGCATTGCTGCTTTCACACTCCTTAATATTTGCTTAGCATGCCTGACAGTACCACAGTCAGATCCAGCACATGCTCAGTAACAGAAAAGAGCTGAAATTCTGAACATTATGACTGATATACAATTTTTTCTGATTAAGAGGCCTCACAACTCACAGTGGATGAATAAAAAAATTAGCTTTCAATTCTTCTCAAAATTTCCTTTCTTCCTGTTATCACTTCCCTAAATCACCCAGCTGTACTACAATGTTATATGTATTTATTTTTCAAAACAAAATAAATTTTATTAATAATGAGAGAATAAAATAAGAGAATAAATAAGAGAATAAATGAGAGAAACTTTCAGCCTAATAAGGAATGTTTTATATATGACACTTTACCAGTTGCTCACGATTTTCTTTTGGCTGAAAAGTTCTTGCAACATCATAGCCAATGACTATAGAGGTAATTCTTCAAGACTTACACACATGCCCTTCTAGGCAAATATAAACAATGCATGTTCTTGAAAAGATAATTCTGTCTACTCGACTTATCAAGAAAGGAATGTGAGTCACCAAGATGAGCAGATGTACCTAAGTCACCTGAGCCAATTAGGTCACCTAAGCAAACGTGGCACTTCAAAGCATCAAGTCACTCACAAAACCAGCCTGGTGATCTGAGAGAGCAAGAAATTTCTGTGGAATCAGTAGAACTTACAAAAAAAATCTACAGAGACATCCATCTCTGTATTTGAATTTCCTGTATGTCTAAAAATAAAACGCTTTAATGTTAAATCAAAGTAACTGTTAATACTTTCTATACAAGCATTAAAATGTAACAAGCATGTATTTATTAGTGCTCATATTTGAAATACAGTGGCATAAAACTGGTTGTTTTACCTGTTCATGCCTACTCATGCATACTTCCTGCTCAGAAAGTTTACCACCTACCTTTCATGTACTTTTTTGCCTCTGCTTACCCTGATCTGTTTTTCTGCCAAAACTACTGGGAAATGTAGAAGCATAGCATTATTTCTGTTATATGTCAAAAAAAAAAAAAAAAAAAGG